>CATIWF010212702.1:0-71717 GCA_949630135.1 Balakata baccata
TATTATCATTGAATTTTATTGAATTAAACTTTATATAATTATAAATTTAAGTTATATTATATTTGTATCATAAAACTATAAAAGTATAAATAATTTTATATATAACTTATTTAATTCTTGTTAGTTATTATATATACTAAAATTTAAACATTCAAATATCAGTTCTTTCGGTACAATTAAGTTTCAGTACAGTTCTCGGTTTAGATATCATTAAGAGATCCAAATCTGTTAAAATTAAAATGAATGGTCTAATTCAATTTGGTTTTAGACAAAAAATTAACGGTATAATTCGATTTTGGATCTTTTTTCTCAATTTTTCAGTTTAATTTAAAAAGATTTAGGATCTGTAAATACTCGTAGCAGAGGCTTAAGAAAGAAAAGGAACGGCCCCCCCAAACAAAGAAGAAATAGAGAAAGAAAAAAATCTAGAAAGAAGAAATAGGGCCTGGCGAAACAAAGAAGAAATGGGAAAAAAAAAAAAAACAAATAGTCTGCTGCTAAGGCCAAACAAAGAGAAAAGAAGGCCTAATATGCTACGACACCGTTTTGATGCTTGGAGTGCAGAACAAAATGACGACGTTTTCTTGGATGGAAAAAAAAAAACACCTCAACTTACTAATCTAAACAGCGCCATTTTCATGTTGAGAAGGGCAAAAACGGAGTGGCACTATAGTAACGACATGCTACTTTTAAGCCCTTTATATAATAGTATATAAATTATATTTTTTTATTAATATAATAATATAAAATATTAAAAATTCGGAGGATAGTGCAGATTTACATGCTTGTCTATTTTATAATTTACTGAATATTTATTATATAATTTATTAATATGGAGCAAATATCTTAAGAAACTACTGAAAAGAAGCGGTACTAGCATTGAACCTTTATCTAAACGATAGTCCTTCGCATTACCTCCGCATTACCCCCTCCCAAACATAGCTTAAAAACGGCAGTCATCAACAAAAGAAGACACATATTTAGGCTCTTTACAGCTCACAGCGGGCGACCATACCCTTACCCGATAGAATCTTCGAGGACGAGCTATCTGCTGGTGCTAGTAGTGGTGAAGGAAAACTAGTAGTTAAAAAGATGTGAATTTTCAAAATTGCTACTGATGCTTCTCATGATATGGGACTGCTACTAGCCCAAAAGACCCTGTGAGTTCTTTGGATTCTTATTTTCAAATATGTTGTTTTATATAGTTTCCATCTTCCAGTTTTGTTGATCAAAATTTCGCAATTATTGGTAAAGCCAGCTAGTGTTTTTAGTTCAGTCCCTGATACGTTTCAGCTTTTGAGAGTTTTATGGTGTAAAATAGTATGGAGGTGATAACATTGACCAAGGGAGAAATGGGCTTCTCTTGTTCTGAAAGAAGTGGGAATTTTACTTGCAATTATAACTGGAAAACATATTCTTCATATGGGTTTTTGTATTCACGGCGTCCCTTTTGTGGTGTTCCATTATATTCGAAGAGTGGGAAGAAGATGAGAAGTTTTAGTTTAAGAATTAAGGCTGCGTCAAATGGGGATTCTAAAAATCGGTTGGTTGGGGGTGGCATTCTTGATAAAGATTTAGAATTTAAGCCTTCTTTTGGTGAGTATCTGAAAGCTATGGAGTCTGTTAAAACTGGTAGGAAGAAGAAGAAGCTACAGCGTAATTTAAGTGGGCATAAGTTGAAGGATGACTCAGAAAGAAGTGATAAACCATCATTAGGGAGGATGGAGAGCAGTGTCAAGTTGAGGTTTAAGGAGTTTGTAAATCAAGGAAGTATGTCCGAAATCATGGAAAATGACGAGATAAGGGACACTGGTCGTGGTGCTAGTGCCCAAAAAAATATTGTTGCTGGTGAACTTGATTATAAGGAAAGGAGAACAAGAGAAACAAAAGTAAAATTTGTTGGCAAAGAAAGTAGTGAAGATGCTAATATGAAGAGGAAGGTAAGAGGAGCGACAAGAGATGGTCGATGGCTTAATAATCGGACTAGGAGCATGAATTCTGAGTTGGACTTGTTTCAAGATAAGTGTGAGAAAATCCAAAATTTGCAACAAATTTCTTTGGTGTCTGATGATGTTAATGGGAGTAGAAGCACAACTGACACTAAAGAGGACGCTTATGGTCAAAATTTACCTGAAACTTTGCAAGGTGAGGGGAATGTCATTGAAAGAGAGGAAGTTGGTCTTAGTAACAATAAAATAAGTGGTAGACTTGTGAGGAATCATGTCCAAATTGATGATAACACTGAAAAGAAATTTATGAAGAAAACAGGAGTACTAACTAGAACCAATCGAGCTTTCCTTGATACTGTTGGTGACGATGATCTGGAAGTAGAAAGAGCTGCCTTCAAAAGTTTGGAGGAATACAATAATGTTACTGTCAGGCCACGAACTACAAAGATGGAAATTGAGGAGAGACTCCAGAAGTTAGCAAAGTGGTACTTATTCGGGTGAATTTCACTCAACTATGTAAATTGTAACAATTTAGTACTTTGTAAAATTGTAATATAAAATTACCTCAACTTTTATTTTATAACTAAAATAATATTTGAAATACTGAATTGTTACAATTTACATAGTTGAGGTACTATCGGTAAAATTCACCCTACTTATTCTGTGCTCTTTATTTCCATTCCCCTTTTTCTGATACATGCTTATTTCACTGTACATATTCATTTATACATCACATTGATAGATAGGTAGATACTTAAAGTCATACTGTTTTATTATCTACTGCCATTATAATTAACCAGATCTTATATGGCCAAGTGAAGCAAACATGAGGCTTTGGCAAAAGAAGCATATTCACTGTGACTGAGCTCTATCAAATTTTCTCCTTAAATTTATGAGTTGAAAGAAACATTCTATACATCACAGATGAAGGTTTTATTTTATTTTATTTTTTATTTTTTAAATGGGAGTTAAAATTTTCTTTTGTTTATTTATACCATCAAATTAAATGAAACAGTTTATTGTCAATTTTAAAAGTTATAATTACATATCAATAATTTTTTTAACAGATTTTATTTTAGAGGTTTGATTTGCTTGCATCACTGAACATTTCTCCCTTGTCTTCTGCGTTTAGTCGATTTCATGTCTCTTGCAAATTTATTCCAAGTGACCTTGTCAAAACCTGATTCAAGTTACATTTCTTTTGATAGTTTAAATGGTGCAGATATTAGTATGCCCGAGTGGATGTTCTCCAAGATGATGCGCAGCGCAAAAATCAAATATACAGACCATTCTATAGTAAGGCTTATCCAGATATTGGGTAAATTGGGAAACTGGAGGCGAGTGCTACAAGTCATTGAATGGCTTCAATTGCGTGAGCGCTTCAAGTCTCATAGGCTAAGGTGTCACTTCTCTTTCTTATTCTGATATAGGTATTAGGTAGGCATGTTTTGTTATGGCAACTATTTTCTATATTAAGGTCTATTTGACATTGCTATTGTAGCTGCTGTTGCAAAAGCAATTAGAGGGAGTTGTACTATGTGTTGACTGTAAAAACTTAGAATAGCATCTAAAAGAGAGAATTATTCTGAAAGGCAGTTTGAACCTCAACAGCAAATAGGTTCTGAATATAGGTGGCCCAATTGGAAGGACAAGTTCTGACTTGTTTTTATTGATTAATTTTACCTCTTTAGATAGAAGTTACAAGCATAGAAAATAGGAAAGCTGGAGATTATAATAAAATAAGAAAGCTATGATTTAGGAAATCCTAAGAAAATAGGAAACTAGGAAATATGAAATATCACCAATTATGCTTTAATAAAATAGACTGCTAATTCTACTGCAGTCCTATTAGAATTAAAATACTGCAATAACCCTAACCCTAGAACCGTAACATTACTTCCCACCTGTAAATAGAGTTTGTCCTCAAGTTCATAAGAAAGATTAGCAACTTGTAATTTAATCAAATTCTTTGAATATGGCTCATGTGAGATTTGTTTCTTCGGGTCCAGCACAATACACCATAGCTGAGCCAATGCTTCCCCTAACTGCTTTATAGACAGTATTGTTATATCTGAATTTTCCATATGCTTCAGTTCTTGAAGGTATCTCTTCATGTACTTTTCTTGCTTCATTTTGTCAGGGATTTTACTCTTTTTCGCGTTTATGCCTATTGTTGCATGCCTCCCCTTCTTCTGCTGACTCTAGAACCAGAGTTTCCACAACTGTCACTATGGCTGCTGCAATGGACAGAATGAGTTTCACTTGCAGCGCCAACTTGAACTCCTTAGGTGGTTGATTAGAAGTAGATTTGTTGGCTGTTTCACAAGATGTACCAATTGAGAATCCACTTTGGATTTTGATTGCTCCAGGGGAGCCTCCATATGAGACTCATCAGCACCACTCTCGCCTGCTCGATCCTCCACCTCCCATTGGTGGCTGAAGTGATGTGCTATTCTGTAATGGCGTGTTGCTAGCATTGGCCGCCACTTCTCTGTTCATTTTTGTGCTCAAGCTGGAAATTAGTTATTGTAATTCTAAGAAGAATTGTTCAAACTGATTTTTCATCTCAGCAAACTTAGCATCAGCCACTACTCATTCCTCTAGCAACAATGATGGGATGCCGTTGCCTATGGTGATCAGCTTTGATACCAAAGGTTATGTTCCATCGATCGTGTCAGCGGCGATCGGATTCGTTAAAGAGAATTCAGACCTTTGGATTCGTCAAAGGGAACTAAGATCTTAGGACTCAAGAGACCCGAGTCTTTTAAATTTCTGAAATTTCTGACTTGATTTTAAATTATGCCTCATTAAATAAAGGTTACAGCATAGAAAATAGGAAAGCTAGAGATTACAATATAATAACAAAGCTATGATATATGAAATCCTAAGAAAATAGGAAACTAGGAAATATGGAAATACTGCTAATTCTGCCTTAATAGAATAAACTACTAATTCTACTGTAATTTAATTACTATTAGTCCTTTTAAAATTAAAATACTGCAATTACCCTAACCCTAGGACCCTAGAACCATAACATATGACTTCCTAATTAAATGTGCCTTTTATTGTTAGTAATATTGTTTATTACCAGGATATTACATCTTCTCTTAAAGTTCTTGCATAAAAATCATAGTCATTATATGAGTACTTCTGAACTTGCATATTCTTTGTTTTCTATTTAATTTAGTGCATTGTGCCAATGTCTTATTTGTGACAATATAGATTCATTTATACAACTGCGCTTAATGTGCTTGGGAAGGCGCAGAGGCCTGTGGAGGCACTTAATGTATTCCAAGCAATGCAGGTAATATACTTTTATGTGTAGCCTGTTCCTTTGTCTTCAGTAACTTTATACATTACCCTAATACATGCATTTCTTTTATTTATTTATATTTAAATTTTTTCTGCAGCAACAAACGTCTTCGTATCCGGACATGGTTGCTTATCATTGTATTGCCGTTACTCTTGGACAAGCAGGGCATATGGAGCAGCTGTTTGATGTGATTGATAGCATGCGATCTCCTCCAAAGAAGAAATTTAAAATGGCAGCACTTGAGAAGTGGGATCCAAGATTGGAACCAGATATTGTTGTCTTCAATGCGGTTAGTAATAGTTGTTTTTTCTGTAGCATTGTAATGTATATCTGTGAAATGTAAGTTTGGAAGAGAAAATTCATACTTTTTCATTCATAATACAGTATGTATACAATATAAAATTTTAAAATAGGAAAAAAATAATATCCCTATAATTTTGTGACATAATTTGAACAGGATATAATATCCGTCCAAATATTTGTGGCCCTCATTGCTTCTTTTCTGCACTCCCCGCAAACAGGTGAATGGATATCATCCATTCCAAACTTGCTAATTGATATTGGAAATACAACACTGGTCAATCCTTTAGTGAGCATTTTGCAAGTCGATCACTTGTACAAACAAATGGAGTCCAAGTGATACTATCATTCGTTTTTTTTTTCAATAAAATGCCTATCAGTCTCATATAGTCATATATTTTGCAAGTCATCTTGTACCAAATTATGAATTAATACTGATGATTGATTTACTGTCACAGTAAAACCGCTTCAGCCCTTCCTCACTTAACATTTATGTCATCCAAGATTATCTTTAGCCATATCAAGTGCTACAGCTTTAAACTCAACTTCTGCATTGGTCAAGCAACAATATTTTGTTTCTTATTCCTCCAAATGACAAGATCACCACCTAGTGAAGTACAGTGCATAGATGTAGATCGCCTATCAACTAATGACCTAGCATAATAGTATCAACCCTTCTCCCTTTTTAAATAGAATGCCTCTTTCAAAAGAACCCTTTTAATACTGTAAAATTCTCTTCACAACTCTATAATGTGTTTCTTTGGGATTGTGCATGAATTGACTTACAACAATAATAACATAAGCAATATTTGCTCTAGTATGCGACAAATAGATTAGCATCCCACAAGTCTTTGATGAAGCTTTATCAATAGTTACGTCTTTGGGAACATCACATAGTTTATGATTCAGTTTTATTAGTGTATCTGCTGGTGTACAACCTATAACACCTTAATATAAAAAAATACTTCAGTTTTTCAAGCTCTATAATCTTGAAATTCCTTGACCAACTGTTTCTTTAAGCTAGCTATTCCCTCCAAGCTATGAAGCACAAACACTCCAACTATATAGCGTATTATGTTTCTGACACGTTTTCAACATCGACACGTTTTCGACACCGACTCGAAACTTCTAGGTGCATTTTGTAATACATTTCTTTTAGTTAAAAATACATTTTTTCCTTCAAAAAAATCTAAAACCTCTTTGTGACACCAATCATTACTCAATATATTTGATTGAATGTCATTTTTGTTTAATTTTATATAAAAATAATAACTTGCATATCTTATATTTTTTGAGTTTAATTATTTATAAATTTATCTCTATATTTTTTATATTTACACGTTTTTTCTATGTGTCTGTATCCTATATTTTTTGTAAATGTCGTTTCTCTATGTCTGTACTACATAGCTTCCAAGTCATCCTTGTCGTTATAATGTTATTCACATAGACCAGTACTATTGGAAAAGGAGAAATACTTCTTTTCTATATTTCTTACATCATTACAAAGAAATATACAAGTTTATATAGAACTTCTATCCTAGAATCAAGGAATAAAAAGGAAGAAAATAAAGAATAAAAAAGGAAGAAAATAAAAAGAGAAAATATTCTAAATAGAAAATAAGTTGGTACATAGATATCAATCATGCCCAATTTGCTTATAAGATGTTCAAAATTATGCCTTGGAAGCCTTTTGGTTAGGATGTCTACTGTCTATTGACTAAACGAAACAAATGGTGGACAAATAGTTTCAGCTTCAAGTTTTTGTTTGATAAAGTGCTGATCAATCTCAATATGCTTTGTCCTATTGTGTTGGACAGGATTGTGAGCTATGCTTATTGTAGCCTTATTATCACAATACAGTTTCAGAGGAAGTTCCACCTTCTTCTTAAGCTCATTGAGAATTCTTTGTTACCATAGTATCTCACAAATTTCTGGAGTCATCGCTCTAAATTCAGCTTCTGTACTACTTCGGGCAACAACACTTTGTTTTTACTTCGCCAAGTAACCAAGTTCCTCCAAACAAAAGTACAATACCCCGAAGTGGATCTCCTGTCAGTTACTGAGCTAGCCCAATCCGCATCTGTAAATACTTCAATACTCCTTTGATTAGTCTTCTTGAAAAACACTTTTTCCAGAAGTAGACTTCAAATATCTTAAAATCCGGTATACCGCCTCAAGATGTTCTCCATAAGGTGCATGCATGAACCGACTAACGACATTGACTGAAAAAGTAATATCCGGTCGAGTATGTGACAAGTAGATTAATTTGCCAACCAATCTCTGGTATCTACTTGTATTAACAGGAACACTTCCTTTTTTCTAAAGTTTTACATTTGGGTCCATAGGAGTTTCAGCCGGCCTGCAACTGCTCATCCCAGTTTCTTTTAAGAGATCAAGGATATACTTGCGTTGAGACACAACAATTCCTTTCCTTGAACAAGCAATCTTCATCTCGAGGAAATATCGTAGAGCTCCCAAATCCTTGATCTCAAACTCTGATGCAAGACTCTTCTTTAGTCTCTCCATCTCAACCTCATCATCTCCTATGAGGATAATATCCTCTCCTATGAGGATAATATCATCAACATAAACTATCAACACGACAACTTTACCTTAAGGTGAGAAGTTGAAAAACAAGGTATGGTCAGCTTGTCCTTGAGAATATCCTTGTTTTTTGACAAATTGAGTGAACTTTTCAAACCAAGCCCGTGGAGACTATTTGAGGCCATACAATGACCTTTTTAGCTTGCACACTATAGAGCCAAATTTCTCTTCAAATTCCGGTGGGCTATTCATATATACATCCTCCAAATCTCCATTGCGAAGGTCTATAAGGACATCAAAATCAAAAGTTTCAAGTTGACTATTAGGAAGAGAATGATAATTACCTGTACTAGATTTAGATTGTTGGTTTGTCTTCAGTTCGAATCATAGCCATGTTGAAGAGCCAATTCATCATTCATTTGCTTATGATTCTTCTTCGAGTAAAAAATCTATTTCCATGTTTGGTCACATTCTGTGAATCTGTTGTCTGTTACTTTAGTATTATTATGTTTTGGCATTATAGCAGGTTCCTTATTTTCCATTCCCAAAAATGGGTGTTTAGAATTTTGATCTTCAAATGTAGGCCTTGACGTAGGAGAAACATCACCCATTGTAAGAGGAGTTTCAATACATAGATCTTGGCCATTTGCTATCAGTGCACTAGACTCAGAGTCATGGGAAACAACTACATTATTTGAAAAAAAGACATCAATATCACAAGAATTAACAATTGAATTTTCCTAACAAGTCTCCCCCTAAATATGAGTATCTCTAAAAAAGATTGCTTTTCAAAAAATGTTACATCCATTGTGACAGTATTTTTTTGATGTTGGATCAAAACATTTATAACCTTTCTGATGTGGGGAATAACCAATGAAAACACATTTTATAGTTTTGGGTTCAAGTTTTCCAATTTTTCTATGTTCATGAACAAAAGCTGTATATCCAAATACTTTTAGAGGAAGATCTGCAGAAAGTCTAGCATGAGGAAAACTCTTTGTGAATACTTGAAAAGGAGTTTGATATTGTAAGACTTTGGAGGGCATTCTGTTTATTAAATATACTATAGTTAAAACAGCTTCTCCCCATAAATACTTAGGAACTTTAGTTGTAAAAAGTAATGCACGAGCCACCTCCAACAAATGCTTATTTTTCCTTTCAGCAATTCTATTTTGTTGAGGTGTATCAATGTAAGAACTTTAATAAATGATTCATTTTTCCAAAAAATATTTCCCAAGATCATGTTAAAATACTCTTTTCCCTTATTACTTCTAAAAACTTATAAGTTAGTTTGAAAATGAGTCTGCACCATATTGTAAAAATTTTTAAAAACTCGTTCAACCTCTGATTTTTCTTTTAATAAATATACTCAGCAAAGTCGAATATGATCATCAGTTAAAGTAATGAACCATTTCTTACCAGAAGATGTACTTATCCTATTAGGACCTCAAATATCACTGTGAATCATAGTGAAAGGCTTTGATGGTTTATATGGTTGTGAAGGAAAAAAAATGCGATGATGTTTTGCAATTTCATGTACTTCACAACGAAATAAAAATGAATCTTTATTACCAAATAATTTAAGAAACAAATATTTTAGATATTTGAAACTTGAATGACCTAATCTAAAATGCCATAACATAACATTACTATTAGAAACAGAGATAAATTCAAAGCATGTACTTATTTGTTGGGATTGTTGCCCCAACTCATAGCCATCATCAAAGAAGTAGAGTCTTCTGCTATGTTTAGCATTGCCAATCATCCTCCTCGAGGTCAAATCCTGAAACACACAGTGCATTGAAAAAAATGAGCTCGACAATTTTGATCATGGGCTAGTTTACTGACGGACAATAAGTTACAAAATAGTTTAGGAACATGAAGGACATCGTGAAGAGTAAGTGATGAAGACAGGACAATATAACCTTTTCCTGCAATGGCTGAAAGAGAGCCATCTGCAATTTTAATTTTTTTGATTACCTGCACAAGGACTATATGAAGAAAAAAGATTTGATGATCTTATCATATGGTTAGTTGCATCAAGATCGATAATCCAAGTATGATCAAAATTGACACTGGTGAAAGCAGTTTGTAGGTAGAGCTAAAGAACAAGAAGGAATTTTATGAGACTCAATAACCTTGTATAGTTGGTCTATTTGCTCTTTATTGAAAGAAAACAAAACTAAAGAAGACTGCTGCTTTTGATCCAAAACACTAATATGAAATGGGTGCCTCTCTTCACCAGAATTTTTTATCAAAAATTTAGACTTGCCATATATTTTTCAGCATATTTTTTGAGTGTCCCTGATGGTTAAGCCCATCAGATCTGTCTTGGGCTAACTGTAGCAAGCCATTAGTAGAAACAAACACTAGCAGTCCAAAAAGTTCATCCAAATCACGTGGTACTTCAACACAAAGTCCATAAATACTTTGTGGAAGGTCAAGCGACGCCGAAGAAGAAGACTGGAGCTGATCACGCCGTTCAATGCGCCTACACTCGCCAACATGTGGAAACTGTGACAGGAAAAAAGTCGGTACGTGATGATCACGCACTTGTTTTCCGACGACCGTATTCTGGAGACTGACTCAAGTTTAGGTGGCACTCCTCCTTGTGCCGGCGGTGAGAAAGAAAGAACACTCTAGGATGGTGGTTAAGGTAAGGCAGCCTTAATCGAGGGTTTCCTCAAACACAGACATGAAATTTTTTGAACCAGGCTTTGATACCATGTTGGAAAAGGAGAAATACTTCATTTCTGTATTTCTTACATCATTATAAAGAAATATAAAAGTTTATATAGAACTTCTATCCTCGAATCAAGAAATAAAAAAGGAAGAAAATAAAGAATAAAAAAGATTCTAAATAGGAAATAAATCTCTGATTTTCCTACAAGTACTATATACATTCCCCCTCAAGTAGTATGCTTCACAAAGAAGGTATGATCACCTTAGCTTTATTTATAACCCAGGCCAAGCTCTCCAAGATAGTTTGAGCCCATGTAATGCATTTTTTGAATTTGTATACTAGGCCTTATTGAATCACCATATGTATTTCTTCTTCAAGATCATCATTTAGGAAGACATTTTTGACATCAAATTGCTGCAGTTACCAACCAAAATGTATAGCCAATTACAACAAAATTCTTACAGTCTTAATTTTCGCAACAGGAGCAACGGTCTCTAGATAGTCAATGTCATATGTCTGAGTGAACCCTCATCTGATTTCCTATCCATAGTTCTATTGAGTTGTATTTCAAAGTGAACACCCATTTACGCCCAATGGTTTCTTTCCTTTTGGCAATCCTATCCCGTGTCTTGTTTTTCTCAAGTGCTTCCTTCTCAACATGCGGTCTGCTGCCATTTTTGTTTTCTCATGGTTTGAATAATGTTTAGAAAATTTTGAATATTGTGTCGCTTCCTTTTGTTGATTCTATTTGTTTCCGCTAATGAAGTCTCATCAATGATAGTTTTGCATTTGTGCCCTGACCTGCAATTTGTGGATTTTATATAATTTGAATTACATTTTTCAACATATAAGTGGCATTGTTGAATTTCTCATGTATGCAGATCCTTAATGCGTGTGTTCAGAGAAAACAATGGGAAGGTGCTTTTTGGGTTTTACAGCAGTTGAAGCAACAGGGGCTACAACCCTCAACAGCCACATATGGACTAATCATGGAGGTAATTATTAGCTCTTCTAGGACCATAATTCTATTTTGGTCTCTCACAATGATGTTGACCCCATAAAAACTATTTTGAAATGGGACATTATTTACACTCCAATACTTGTTATTCACACTCCATATTCAATTTCATTTAGTCAAATTAACAAAAGCATTCCCATATTGATTTGCTTGCTTCTTTTAAACATAAGAGAATTCCTAACTGGACAACTTTGTGAGTTACTAAGGTATTTTATTCCATTAATCCATTTTTCTTGTTTTTATTTTGTAAATAAAAGTATAATGAAAAGAAAAGAAGTTAACTATCAAACTTTGTCGCAATAAGCAAGTGTCTGGTCTAAATTGTCTTCTGTGTTTAACTATTGATAACTTAACAATTGATCCTTTTCCAGTTAAGACATTAACATTTATCTATTTTCATGTGAAATATTGAGTGTTGTTTGGTTTTGACTAAGATACAGTTTTAGCCACCCAAAAATTCATAGAAGAAATGTGTAAAATAATATGACCACATAATTTAGCTCTATTTAACTCTAATATGTCAAATTAAAAGAAAATTGGTGAAACAAGTTAAGAAGAATATTAATTGTCCCTGTGAAAAGATTGTTCTAAGAATTTAAAATAGAGGGAATATTCTTGATATGAGGATTATTCTGTCAATTTGACTACTAAGGAATTAATTGTGGAGCATTAACAGCGAAACACTTTGAAATGGATTGGAGCAGTGGAATGTTCGCCACTATTGCCTTAGACAAAATGTCGAGAACTATTATCTGGACAATTTGACTGGCTGATTATCTCGATTAAGTTTTTTCATCCCACAGGAGAACTCCTTTTCTTTGTATGCGGAGGTATTGCTGTGTGGAGCTTGCAAGTAAATGTAGAGTTCATTTGGAGTATGTTAAGGTTATGCATATAAAGGATTAATCATCCTATATACCAAATATTGTGCCTACTAGCAGTGCCTGAATTTTTAATCAAAAATCTGAATTTTATTAAAGACTTCTTACAGGTATTAAGGATAATAGTTGGTTGATGTAAATTCCTCAATTTGTAAGTTTTTCACTTTAATTAATTGATCCTCTTGGCTGATAAAAAATTGTTCTTTTGCTTTTGCACTTTGTCCAACATCTTATGGTCGTCCCTATTGTTATATTTATATCCTAATAAGAAATTTGTTACTGGACTTCAGTGCTATGAGGTTGTATGGTATAATAGTTTGGAATCTTTAGATCTTATGGAACTCATAACTGATTGTTAATATTCTGGTTTGAATAGCCATTTTTCTTTGAGAGAGAAACAATCAACAAGAAAGTTGATAGATTTGCTTTAAAAAAATGTTTCTACCTGAGCAGGTGATGTTTGCAAGTGGCAAGTACAATTTGGTTCACGAGTTTTTCAGAAAAGTGCAGAAATCTTCTGTACCAAATGCTTTAGTGTATAAAGGTACTCAACTGATCAATCCACTGTTCCTCATGATTGCAACTTCATTCTGAAACTTTTTCTTTTTCCATAAAGTTCTTGTCAATACTTTTTGGAAAGAAGGTAAAACAAATGAGGCTGTGTTAGCTGTTCAAGACATGGAAAGGCGAGGAGTTGTGGGTTCTGCTGCTCTCTATTATGATCTTGCTCGATGTCTTTGTAGTGCGGGAAGGTGCCAAGAAGCATTATTGCAGGTAGCTTTATTAATCTTCTCTTTTCCTTTTTTTTTTTTTTTCGGCACCTGCACTTGAATTAATATTTTGTCTTTTCTAGCTGACCAATCCACAAGCATAAATTTTTATTTTATGTTATTATATGCAAAGTTGGGGTGCACTGGAGGTTAATGTTAGAAAATATGTTGACCTATGTAGAGTTCTGGCAGCCAATTTCATGTTGAGTCCATACAGCTGTTGGATAGATCAGAACAACTAATGCCTCATAAGAATGCACGATACAATTGTGATTTAAATTTAGGTGTTTTTATTTTTATTCTTTTTTGGCATACAATGCCATGCAGACAGATGGCCTATAGCCATGGCAGGGGTCAACTTGTGTCTTTAATCAAGTTGACAGTGCGCCTACTGCCAGGACTGGGAATAACCTTGTGGTTGCACTATATAATTTTGGGGTTCATTGTAATAGTGTTACATATTTATAATGCATCTAATTAATGCAGTTTTCACTTGCCTTGCACTGAATATGCATATTCTTCCTGCAATTTTATCTGTGACTTGGATAAGAGTTGTAAAAGACTAACACTTCCTTTCGCAGATTGAGAAAATATGTAAGGTTGCTAGGAAGCCTCTTGTGGTAACTTACACTGGCTTAATTCAAGTATGCTTGGACTCTGGAAATATTCAAAATGCTGTTTACATCTTCAACCAGATGAAACATTTTTGCTCCCCAAATCTTGTTACTTGCAACATAATGCTGAAAGCATATGTTGAACATGGACTATTTGAAGAAGCAAAAGAGCTTTTCGAAAAAATGACGCAAGATAGCACTAATATCAGGAGTAAAGATGATTATAAGGTTAGGGTAATGCCAGATATCTATGCATTCAACACCATGCTAGACGCATGCATTTCAGAGAAGAGTTGGGATGATTTTGAGTATGTCTATGGAAGGATGTTGTACCACGGATACCACTTCAATGGGAAACGTCATCTTCGAATGGTATTGGAGGCTTCAAGAGCGGGAAAGGTACTTTGTCAAACCATTTTCATGCGTCATTGTTCTATGAAAATGAAGTTGGATGTTAGGTGCCAAAAAAATCAATATATAAACTTACGTGCGCAGTGGATGATAAACCATATTTATAACCTACAGTTACATCTAATGGAAGATGACAATGAATAACTTTATGCTTGCAGGGAAAACCTTTGGAAATGACTTGGAAGCACCTGGCTCGAACAGATCGAAGTCCTCCACCACCTCTTCTTAAAGAAAGATTTTGCATGATGCTCGAGAAAGATGACTTTAGTTCCGCTCTTGCTTGTATTACCACGAATCCTGGAGGGGATCTGCAGGCACTTTCCAGGAATGGTTGGTTGAGTTTATTCAAGGAAAATGCTGAACGATTTAGAAGGGATACTCTTGTTCAGCTAATGCGAGAGGTGAGCGAGCTTGTTATCAGAAGCAACCCACCCGACCCTGTATTGCAAAACTTATTTACAGCTTGTAATGATTTTCTTAGAACTCATGCCAGAGCTCTTGATAGCAGGCCATTGGGAATCGTATGTACAGTTAAGTCTGAAACGGTTTTTAACGTACTGTAAATTTTGAAACAGCTATTGGCGAATAAACAGTATGGTTAAGATGCAAGAAGTAAATTAATAATTATGGATTAAGTCATATCCGGCCTTTTGTATTTGGCCATTTTTGCTATTTTGTCCTTTAAAATGGTGTTTTTAGTTTGCTCTCTAAATTCAGTTTTTTTTTTTTTTCTATATTGTCCTTTTAGAAAAATGTAATGTGTCACCATATCATGTTAATATTATTTATCTATTTGAAATAATAAATTATTGAGCCTAATAATTATTGAACCAAATCAACAGATGAGATTTGTAAACATAGAGTACATTAGAATTAGACAACATATTAAGAATATTTTTCCAATAACTCTTTATTTTAGTTATATTTTTTTATTTTAAGAACTCACTCAAAAAAAGATTTTGGAGACAATTTATGTTCATTCATAGACCATATTTTGATAATTCAAGTCTCTATATTATTATTATTTCGTTAACATATTACATTACAATTCTTTTTTAATAGTTATTTAAAAATTAGACTAAAGCTAATATGAAATTGTCTTTTTATTTATTTATTTAATTTGGATCAATTATGATATGAATTGTATAATTCACATATTACTCTTAATTAGATTTTCAATATAATTCAACTATAAAAAAGACCTAATTATTAAATAATGGTAATATATGAATTCAAATAATAAAAATATATTAACCAAATCAAGAAAAATCAAGAATTGCATGGGCTAAATAATAGGTTAATTACATTTATGGTACCTGAATTATATAAGTCGTAATAACTTAGTATTTCAAAAAATATTTGTAACACAAAAGTACTCAAATTATGTAAATTGTAACAGCTTACTACTTTAAAAATTATTTATAACATAAAAGTATTTCAACTTTTATTTTATAACTAAATAGTGCTTCCGTCTTTAATTATTATTTTCCCTAACATAAGCATGACATGAAATATCCAAATTAGATAAATTTTAATAAAAATAAAATTAGCTATAATATTTATAACTAGCTTTATTTTTATTAAAATTTATCTGAATATTTCTTGTCATACTTCTATTAGAGAGACTAAAGAAGTGTTTGGAATTACTATTAAGTGTTTTAAAAATGAATTTTGAATTTTTTATGAATTGTTTTTTTTTTAAATTTGTTTTTGGAAAAAATATTTATTTATCTTATTTTATCTAAAAATAGTTTTTAAAACTAAAAAAAAGGTAAAAATACAATTTTTTTTCGAAAAAGCGTTTCTCCCAAACGCAATATTAAACTAGTCATAATAGCTAAAGATAGAAGTACTATTTAATTACAAAATAAAAGTTGAAATAATTTTGTATTATAAATAATTTTTGAGATATTGAATGGCTACAATTTATATAATTGGGTACCGTTAACGTAATTCAACTGCTAAATAATAGTTTTTAGCCTTTATATTTCGATTGAAGCGGTTTACCAAAGGTTTCGATACAATTTCAGATCTTTCTTTTTTTTAAATATTTGGGAATTTTCTTTTTCGTCTGAGCAAGACCAACAGGAAAGCAATAAAACGCGCCGTTTCCTTCATTGCGACTGGGTATCACTGTTGACGATTTCAAGAGGAGAGCGGGGAAGAGCAGAGACAAGGTGAGAAGCAAAGAAAAGCTGGGAAAGCCTGAACAATCCTTTCATAGTTTCTCGGGACAGATGGGTACATGTAGAAATCCTGGATTGGGAAGGAAAGTCCTCGCTTTTGAAGTGTCACAACTATTGACAGTGTTGCTTCTTGCATTTGTGAAGGTTTCTGCAACTTGAAGCAGGTTGGTTTCTTATCATAAATTACTTCATCTCCTTTAATTAGCATAGAGTTTTTTTTGCTTTCTTTTTTAGATATTGTGGATAAAATTTTCATTGTTTTGTTACTGATAAAATGGAGTTTGTAATCCAAGTGTCTACTGACTAGGCATTGATGTTTTTCAGTTACCTCATTGTAAGTAAACTTAACATTAAAAAGTTTTAAAATTGAGAGTCGTGCACTTATGTTAACTGCAGATTCTTTTTTCTTCTTTTTAAGTGAGCCTCAGGCGTCAAGTCACTAGTTTCGTGTTCCAATATTATGAGGGTAAACTAAACTTGGCAGTCTCAATAGTTCGTGTATTGAGCAATCAATTAGTGAAGAATTTTATTGATGCGATTAAAAAAAAAAAAGAAAAAAAGAGGAATTTAAGAATCTGCTAGAATTGAAAAACCACTGAAACTTTTAATTGCACGGTGGACTTATCAATTTTTAATCCATTGTGTGGAGATGTTGAAAACCATAGCTTTCTAGGATTGAGTTTTTGCTTTGTTTTCTGCTGTTGGTGGCATGATTAAGCATACCCAAAAAGGAAATTTGAGGGGGAGATTCTTTTGCCTGCTATCTTGGAGCCTTATGCATTATCGTGCTGGAGAAATTCCCAAGATAAAATACCCCAATCTTGGTAATTTGTTGACACTGTCCTGTTTTCTCGTATTGCTAGGTAATATTTATGGAAAATTACAAAAAAAATAATGAATTTTCCCAAATTTCGCAATTATATCCCATTTTAAAAAAAATTATATTTAAATTATGTGAATTTTTATTTTTGAAACAAATCTAGCTCTAGTAGCACAAAACATGTCTCTGAATCAAACTAATGCTTATGTTGATTGACCAAATGGAATAACTGATGCTGATATGGATTAAATAAGCTGATTGGATTAAATAGCTGACGCTTTAGTCTAATTATCCAATTATAATTTGATATATTTAATCTAGTCAGTGTCAGTTAATTCATGTCACTGCCAGTTAATCTATTCGGTCAATCAATGTAAGCGCCAACTAGTTTTTGCGACTGATTCTGTACTATTGAAGTTTGGTTTGTTTCAAAAATGGAAAGTTCATATTATTTAAATAGAATTTTTTAGAATTGGATATAATTGTGATATCTTGCAAAGTTCATGATTTTTTTTTTTTTTTTGTAGTTTTTCCTAATATTTATTTGCCCTATTCAAAGAACTGTACCTGTTCCTTTCCTTTGGTTAAAGTTGCAGATTTGGCTATATCATAAACATCATGGCACCTTTCTTTGCCCATATGATTTGCGCAGCTCCTCAATCCTCGAACGCTTATTACCTTTAATGCCCTATCAAGGAGAATTTGTTACTTAGTTCTAGCATATGCACAAATACAGATTGATGTAGCGTATGATTAGATTTTGGGAAATTAATGCTTTGAGATCCAACATTTTTTTTGTCAAATATCCTTTAATTTCAAATTTTCAATCATGGAAAGATAGTTTTATGGATCATGAACTATAATATACTTGTATTACCTTTTATAACATGGGGCTCAACTTTTTTGGGTCATTTTACATTTCAGGTTCACATTCTGATTTATGTGTCACCTTTTATAACATGGGGCTCAACTTTTAGGCCATTTCACATTTCTGGTTCACATTCTGATACTCCTTTAATTTCTATTCTTATGAAAAGATTGAATTCCAAGTCAGCCACTTGGAACATATCAGCTAGCTAGCTTTTTTTACTTGAGTTCTCAGGGGAGTATCTAATATAGATCACAATCTTAAATAACAGTGATTACATATTATGACGGCCCTAAAATAATATTTTTTTGCCCTCAACAGACAATTCTTTTTGTATAGGTCATGGAAAAATGACCATTGCATGATGATAACGGCCATTATTTTATGGTTATTCAAAAACAAAAAAATGGCGATAAGAGTCATTATAATATAAAAGCAAGGAAGTTAGAGTTTTAGTAGCACTTTTTTGCTACATTTTCTCAGCTTTCTACCCTTGTTTTCTTTCCCTTTCCAAAATTTTCTTCATCTAAATTCCTTCATAACCTTACCCACTTCAAATCAGTGCTTGATTTCTTTTAGTAACAAGGCTGAATCGAGTAAAGAGGAATTTTTTCACACTTGAATGGGCTTTGATATTTTTTGAAAATTTTTGTTTAAATATTGGTCTGTGCTATAATAGTGTCAGGTATACTAACATTATTTATTTGCTGGATCCACATTTTTTTTGAGAAACTACAGAAATATTTATGGATTTATTAAGTAAATTTTAGATAGACTTGAAATATAGAAATAAATTAGAAATATAACTTACTTAATGTTCAGCGTAAAATTTATCAATTTGGAGATAAAATCTCTGATCCTTTAGGCTTCTATTCTATCGTTTTTTATGCTAATTACTTCATTGGATGATATTGATGACTTTTAAAATGTCTTTATGATGACTTGATGCTCAGTAGTTAGTCGCATTTCGTAGTGTTATTAAATTCCATTGTATCTATTCATCATGTGTGTTGCAATTCTGTAAAAAAATCGTGATAAACCATGAGCAACCTATTTTGTTATATATAATAACAACACGATTGTGGCAGTAGTGGCATTTTGAAACCGTCATTTTATAGTTCATTTGAATATATATGTTTTTTGTTGAGTAGAATTCCTCATGCACCCTTTATTTAAATCATGTTATTTGGAATAATTGATTTCTGATTTATTTCCTTTATGTCTAAAATGCATGTAATTGCTGAATATATATATAAGTTGTATTTGCATTTTACTTGTACTTAGTAAGCCTACATCATATAAGGCAACATATATGTAACGTATGTGAGTTATGGTATTTTTTTTTATTTTCAGCAGTTTCATTTTCTAATGATTGCTATTTTCTACTTATACCTCCTGTACTTGTTTTATTCACTAATAGTAACACAGTAGGACCATGTGAAAAAGAAAAAATTTATATGATTAAGGATTTCTCTTATTCTTCTCTTCAGATTAACTGCAGATATCAAATTTGGTGGAAGTCTAGTATATCCTTGCTTAACCGAGGAATGTACAAGATGCTTTCTTATTCTCAGGATGTACTGTAGAAAAGTATATCCTGTCCGTAAACATTTCTCATGCGTTTTTAGTTTGTGTAAAGCAAAGTCTATTAATACAAGTTCCAGAGAAGGCTTAATTAATCGAGCTGCTTCATCCCAGACCATTGAAGAGGCTTTATCAGGCCAAATTGAACTCCTGAAAACTTGTTCTAATCCTTCCAACCTCCAACTAGCCAAAGAAATTCATGCACAGTCCATTCTCAATGGGATTACCAACAATAGCATGTTGGGAGCTAAGATTTTGGGTATGTATGTCCTTTGGGATAGTTATACCGATGCCAAGAAACTGTTTTATCGGCTTGAATTATACTTTGCCATGCCCTGGAATTGGATGATCAGAGGGTTTATTAAAATGGGTCGGTCTGATTTTGCTTTGTTGTTTTACTTCAAAATGTTGGGCTGTGGAGTTTTTCCTGATAAGTATACTTTTCCACCAGTGATTAAGGCTTGCGGTTGTTTGAATAATGTCAGATTGGGTAAGATGGTTCATGATACAATGTTGTTGATGGGTTTTAATGTAGATGAGTATGTGGGTAGTTCCTTGATAAAGTTGTATGTAGAGAATGGTTGTATAGAAGATGCGTGCTGCTTGTTTGGCAAAATGAGTCGCAAAGATTGTGTTTTATGGAATGTGATGCTTAATGGTTTTGTGAAATTTGGGGAGCCAAATAACGCTATAAAGGCATTTGAGGATATGAGAAATTGTGATATTAAGCCTAATTCAATAACCTTTGCTTCTGTTCTTTCTCTTTGTGCTTCACAGGCAATGTTTGAATTAGGTAATCAGCTTCATGGACTTGTTATTACTTGTGGGTTTCAGTTTGATCCCCTAGTGGCGAATACGCTACTGGCAATGTATTCTAAATTTGGGCAGCTGTCTGATGCACATGAACTGTTTAATACAATGCCTGAGACTAGTTTGGTGACTTGGAATGGGATGATTGCTGGGTATGTACAAAATGGGTTTATGGATGAGGCTTCACATCTGTTTTCCGAGATGATATCATCTGGTGTTAGACCAGATTCTACAACATTTGCTAGTTTCCTTCCATCAGTAACTGAATCAGCAAGTCTCATGCGAGGTAAGGAAATTCATGGCTACATAGTGAGACATGGTGTAACTCTAGATCTGTTCTTGAAGAGTGCCTTTATCGACATATACCTCAAGTGCAAGGATGTAGAGAGCGCATGCAAGATTTTTAACCAAAGCACCGTTGTTGATATTGTAATCTGCACAGCTATGATTTCTGGCTATGTGCTCAATGGATTCCACAATGATGCTTTAGACATTTTTAGGTGGTTACTTAAAGAGAATATGAGTCCAAATGCAGTAACTCTAGCTAGTGTTTTACCTGCATGTGCTGGTTTGGCTACTCTAAAGTTGGGCAAGGAATTGCATGCTTACATTCTCAAGCATGGACTTGATGGGAAGTGTCATGTGGGAAGTGCAATTGTGGACATGTATGCAAAATGTGGAATGCTGGAGCTCGCCCATCAAGTTTTTAGAAGAATGTCTGAAAGGGATGCTGTATGTTTTAATGCAATCATAACAAGCTGTTGCCAAAATGGCAAACCACAGGAGGCCCTACACTTTTTTCGTCAAAAGGGGGTGGAAGGAATGAATTATGATTGTGTTAGTATATCAGCCGGTCTTTCAGCTTGTGCAAACTTACCTGCGCTCCATTATGGCAAAGAGATTCATAGTTTCATGATCAAAGGTGCATTCTGCTCTGATGTTTTTGCTGAGAGTGCACTACTTGACATGTATGGGAAATGTGGAAACTTAACTACTGCTCGTCATGTGTTTGACTTAATGCATGAGAAGAATATAGTTTCATGGAATAGCATCATTGCTGCTTATGGAAGCAATGGGCACCTTGAGGACTCTCTTTCACTGTTCCATAAAATGTTGGAAGATGGAATTCAACCTGATCATATTACCTTTCTCACTATACTCTCTGCCTGTGGACATGCTGGTCAAGTTGATAAGGGAATTCAGTACTTCAGATGCATGACTGAGGAGTACAGGATCCCAGCTCAGATGGAGCATTATGGTAGCATGGTGGATTTGTTTGGTCGTGCAGGCCGTTTGAGTGAAGCATTTGAAACTATTAAGAGCATGCCATTTTCACCTGATGAAGGTATATGGGGGACATTGTTGGGTGCTTGTCGGGTGCATGGGAATGTTGGGCTTGCTGAAGTGGCTTCAAGAAATCTTCTTGATGTGGACATTGAAAATTCTGGCTGGTACGTTCTGCTTTCAAATATACATGCTGATGCTGGACACTGGGGAAGTGTACGCAAGATTCGAAGTTTAATGCAGGAACGGAAAGTTCAAAAAGTTCCTGGATACAGCTGGATTGAGGTCAACAACATGACACATATGTTTGTTGCTGCAGATGGAAGTCACCCACAGTCTGTTCAGATCTACTCATTACTGGATAATCTTCTTTTAGAACTCAGAAAACAGGGTTATGTTCCTCAATCTTACCTTCCAATGCAACCACAAACTTTTGGAACCAGTTAGATAATTTATGATCATGTTTTGCAATCCTGGCACCTGGAAGGATAGCAACATGGCTTTGGTGTCTGAGCCATGTCTAGCCAGAAAATCACAATTTTGGTGGTCCTAATTCCTATAATGGTTTTTCATTTGGTAACATTTTTCGATCCACTATTTAATAGAGAAAGAACATCTGGCGTTAATAGAGAAATTTTTGTTTACATTTCCCAGTAAATATCAAAGGAACAGCGAATTATTTTGAAGCTACTAATGTAGGAAATGTCGAGATTAATTTTAAGCAGCACAAAGCTGGTAAGTGTCATAAGGTCTTGTTTTCTATTTATCATCATTTATAAGAGGAAAATTTTTTACTGTTTCTTCCAAAAGTTGACTTATTTAAAAGAATGTGCAATAATAAGCTTTTGCAATATCATTGGTGCTGCTGACGTTTCCTCATTCAGCACTTCTATATGTTGATTACTGAGTTGATCTGTATAGTTAGTTGAGTTTCTGTAAGTCCACAAGATTTTTGCAGCCAAGGATTATTCAAGGAGATGGAAATATCAAAAGTGGAATATATTAAAAAGAAAGGGGAATTATAGGGAAATGTTAAATTTGCTGGATACAAAGTAGTGCAGATACTATTGTAATGAGTAAGGTGTGAGGAGCAACGAGGGACAAGCAGTGGTTGGGTAATCAGACTAGTGGTGTGAATTCAGAATTGGAGGACATGTATCAACATGAGGCAAGAAGACTCAAAATGAGCAAGAAATTATTGTACTATTGAATGATCTTAAAAGAAGTGAAAGCACTAATGCTTGAAAGAGAAGTTTTGCTTGTGTAAAAGATTTCCTGAAAGTGTTAAATGGGAAGATCATTGAAGGAGAGTAAGCTGGTGTCATAGTTATAATATGGTGTCAGAATTATGAAGAATCATGTCCAATTTATGAGAACACCAACAAGGCATTGCGATGATGATTGGAAGTGGCAAGACCTGCCCGAAGATGTTGAGGAGTGCAATATGTTAGTGGCAGTGGATGGAAATGGGGATGAATCCAAATGCTAAAAATGTTATTTAATAAGTGCATATTCTTTCTCCCCCTCTTTTCTTTCCTTTTTTGGTCATGCTGTTGAAGACAGAATTGAGAGAATTTGATTGTGTATTTCACTATGAAAGAGTACATATATATATATAACTTTGTAGAGACCAAAATATGAATAAAATCAAGCTAATTCTTATTTATGCTAATAATACATATTTACATCCTATAATATAGCCTATAATCTTGTAACTCCCCCTCAAGCTGGAGTATAGATGTCAATCATGCCTAGCTTGTTACAAATATAAGAAACACGAGTTTCATTAAGAGCTTTTGTAAAGACATCTCCTAATTGCTCTCCAGTCCTCACGTATGTTGTGGAGATCAAACCTCGCTGAATTTTTTCACGAACAAAATGACAATCAATTTCGATATGCTTCGTTCATTCATGAAATACTGGATTGGATGCAATGTGATGAATAGCCTGATTATCATACCATAGCTTAGCTGGTATTGAAGACTTGAGGCCTACTTCAGTAAGGAGCTAATTCCTATTTATGCTGATAATACATATTTACATTCTATAATATAGCATATAATCGTGTAACTCCCCCTCAAGCTGAAGCATAGATGTCAATCATGCCTAGCTTGTTACAAATATAAGAAACATGAGCTTCATTAAGAGCTTTTGTAAAGACATCTTCTAATTGCTCTCCAGTCCTCACATATGCTGTAGAGATCAAATCTCACTGAATTTTTTCATGAACGAAATGACAGTCAATTTCGGTATGCTTTGTTCATTCTTGAAATACTAGATTGAATGCAATGTGAAGAGTAGCCTGATTATCACACCATAGCTTAGCTGGTACTGAAGACTTGATACCTACTTCAGTAAGGAGCTGATATATCCATATAATTTCACATATAGATTGTGTCATAGCCCGATATTCTGATTCTGCATTCGAACGTGAGACAACAAATTGTTTCTTGCTTTTCCATGAAATCAAATTTTGACCTACGAATACACAATATTCTGAAGTAGATCTCCTATCATCCTTAGATCTAGCCCAATTAGCATCAGAAAAACACTCAATTCTAGTATGACTATGATTGTCATACAAAATGCCTATCCCAAGTGCTCCTTTTGAATAATACAATATTTGTTCCACCGTGGCCCAATGATGAATAGTTGGGGAAGACATGTATTGACTTACAACACTAACTGAATATGCAATATCTGAATGGATCACAGTAAGATAGTTGAGCTTTCCAACCAATCTTCTATATCTCTCAGGATCCTCAAACAATTCTCTTTCTTTTGTCAGTTGTAAATTAGGATCAATTGGAGTGTTGCACGATTTAGCCCCCAATCTTTGAGAGAAGAAGATTTCCTTTTTGATTATGTTCACTTTAACACCTAGGAATTTCAATATCCCCAAATCTTTAATATGAAACTGGTCATAAAGAAATAATTTAAGAGATGAGATACCTGTAGTGTCATTACCAGTAATAATAATGTCATCCACATACACTACTAATAGAAGAATGCCATTTGCAGACTTTCTGGAGAATGCAGAATGGTCATACTGACTTTTCTTCATTCCAAACTTCTCAACAGCTTGGCTAAATTTTCCAAACCAAGCAGAAGGACTTTGTTTGAGCCCATACAATGATTTACGAAGAGAACATACATTTCCAGACTCCCCCTAACAAAGCTAGGTGGTTGCTCTAAATAAACCTCTTCTTGAAGATCACCATGAAGAAAAACATTTTTGATGTCCAGTTGATGCAATGGCCAATTATAAGTGGCAGCCATAAAGATAAATAATATGAAAGATGTCATCTTAGTAACGGGAGAAAAAGTGTCAAAATAATCTATACCATATGTTTAGGCATATCCTTTAGCAACCAAACGAGCTTTCAAACGTGCAACTGATCCATCAAGATTAAATTTTACTGCAAGCACCCATTTATAGGCAATTGCTTTCTTCCTTGCAGGTAAATTCATTAAAGTCCAAGTACCATTATCTTCTAAGGCATTCATTTCCTCAGTCATAGATTGATGCCAACCAGGATGGGATAGTGCTTCATGAACAGATTTAGGAATAGAAATTGAATCCAAAGAATCAATAAAAGTGCAAGATGACGATGATAAATGATTATAAGACATAAAAAAGATGAAATAGGATAAGTACACTAATGTTTACCTTTTTGAAGAGCAATGGGAAGATCATCTGGATTAACAGATTGAGGGATTGGATCTGATGACGAAGGAGCAGGTGCAGCTGGCACAGGACATGGTTCTGAGGGAGTTGTTCGTCAGGAATAGACTTGCACTACAGGAGGCTTAGGACGAGCTGAGATAGACTCAACAAGATTAGAAAATGAAGATGTAATCGTATAGATTAACAAATCATCATCCCCCCCCTGACTTTTATAAGATGGAGAAGAAAATGGAGTGTCATCAAAGAAGGTGACATCAGCTGAAACAAGATACTTGTTAAGGGTAGGACAATAACACTTATATCCCTTTTAGACACGAGAATACCCAGAAAAATACACTTTAGAGATTTTGGATCTAATTTTGACATGAGGACAAACATTCCGAACAAAGCAAGTACATCCAAAGGTCTTAGGTTCAATAGGAAATAATGTTTAATTTGGAAAAATAACATGATAAGGTGTCTCACCATTAAGAACAGACGATGACATCCGATTAATCAAAAAACAAGCTGTAGAGACAGCGTTTGCCCAAAAACATTTAGAAACCTTTATTAGAAACAATAATGCTCTTGCAGTTTCTAGAATGTGTCTATTTTTCCGCTCAACAATCCCATTTTGAGATGGTATATCAACACAAGAATTCTGATGAAGAATACCATGTAAAATCATGTAATTTTGAAAAGTGGCAAACAAATATTCCTTAGCATTGTCACTTCTCAAAGTTTGAACAGAGACATGGAACTGAGTCTTAATTTCAGCACAAAAAGTAGAAAAACGAGAAAACACCTCTAAACAATTTTTCATTAAGTATAATCATGTCATTCGAGAATAATTATCAACAAGCGTAACAAAATATTGAAACCCTGGTTTGGATATAACAGGACAAGAACCCCAGACATTTGAATAAGTTAACTCAAAAGGAGCACTAGCTTGATTATTGACTCTTAGACTTGAACTAAGACGATAATGTTTTGCAAATTGACATGACTCACAATCTAATGAGGACAAGCTTTGAAATTGAAAACAATTTCTTTAACACAGAAAGAGAGGGATAACCGAACCTACAATGTGCTTCAAATGGTTTGACTATTTCAGAACAAGTTATGGATCTCGACACTTTTGTATCAAGGATGTAGAGACCTCTAGACTCGTGTCCTTTACCAATAACTTACTTCGTCGAAAAATCCTGAAGCACAATAATCTGGAAAGAATGAGACATAATAGTTTAAAGAACATTTAAGTTTACTAATAGAAATTAAATTGTAGGAATAATTGTGCCAGACCCAAGAACAGACGATGTGAATCCATCTGCTAAAGTAATATTAGATGTAGATGTGTGATTCTGAAAGGTACAAAACAGACTAGAATTACCTGTTATGTGGTCTATGACACCAGAATTAATGACCTATTTGGAAGAGGAAGACACAAGACATGTATTAAGTTTACCTGATTCAATGATAGTAGTGACAGAAGTAGGTTGACTAGGCTGAGATTTCAGAAAATTTGATACTTAGCATATTTATCTACAGATATTATGACAAATTTTTCCTCTATATTTGTTAAAATAATCAAACAAATTATTCAAAATTATACCGATCACCAAGATATGAAAACAAAACTTGTGGTACAAAAGGCCTCACACCGCACCGATGTAGATCCAAGCAGATCGGATAAGATTTAACTCCAAACAGAAAATTTAACACTCAAACAGTGAAATATCTCTCCAAACAGCAGATTTTACATTGCATAAAGAGAAGAGAGAGTACAAACTTTCCTGATGGGCAAGCAAACAACAGTGAATAAACACCAAGACCGAGGCGACCTCCGGAGAGAAAATTTGTAACACCCCTTACCCTACTCTAGAACAGCAAGGTAAAATGGCGATGCCGACTTGTCTGTGTTTATTCTATTATCTTATGAAAACCGTAATTTTTTTTTTAAAATTTTTTCATGCGTCTGATTTAAAATTTTACATGTTTCGAAATTCATAATCCCTATCTTTGTTTGCACATATATATATTTATTTATATATATAAAAATATTATATGTAGAAATCCGCTTTACATAACCTATTATAGACTATATGGAAATAAAACTTTAATTTTATATTACAAATATTTCTCAAAAAATATATCCAAAATAAATTTTGAGGCTTTGGCTGCAACTGAATGGATTCCTGCCTTCTTCTGACAGCTAACTAACTTCTTAAAATCTTCCGAACTGCGCAAGGGAAATTCACTTGTACTAAGCTACTAGTTTAGTGGTTTAATGGTATTTTATAGGATAAAAATCATACATACAATGCATTTATAAATTTTATACATGCCACAACATAATATCAATATCACAAACAATATTTCACATATATTCACAAATTAAATATGCCATGTAATTTAATTTGTAAAAATACAATCTCATTCTTTCATTATCTTTATTTATACCATTTCCTTTTGTTTTTTTTCTTATTAATTTTAGTCAAGCCTTTATTACCTGCATTTGAACTCGTTAATAGGAATATAGAGATTGCCATTCTCGGCTTTTTTATTCGTTGCCATCACCGGATTTTATTTATTTGCCATTACCAGCCTTTTATAAGTATTGCCATTACCAACAATTTTTAATATTGTCATTTCCAACTTTTTCTTATTTTTATAGCGCGCATTTCTTTTCTCCTTTATTCGCATGCCAAACTATCCTCTATTCTAATTCAAAACTAGATTTTTTCCGGTTTTAATGTTTTTAATATTATTTCCGGATAATTGAAATTATATATATACATATAGATATGAGATGCCCATATGTACAATTAAATATCAAAATAACCAATAATCATTCTATGCAAAATATACTACATGAAAAACATAACTACACAAATTTGCACATACATGACAGATTCCGGTCTTGGGCTTATGACCCAATTTCGGCTCAATTTCAAGTGGATTCGGACCTTATAGTCTTCTAGGAATTTTTGCCTTATTGTTTTATTTTTAAAATGCAACAAAAATCATTTCAATTTGAGTTTTCTACTAAAAGTTAGGGTCAAAATACCAGGCAGTATTCCAACACTTTTTACCCAGCATTTTCATGGTACTCTTATGACCGAGCTTTTGTAATTGAATTTTGACCTAGATTGAAGCTGAATTTCAATTCATGATCTTCATAAAATTTTTAGCTCTATGTCTTAACTATCATTTCTAATTAGTTTCAGGACAATCCAAACTATACGGATTAAGTTATGGTTAATTTAATCAGGATTGTTCTAGTGCACGTGAAAATCATGTTTGATAATTTTGATTGTTCTAGTGCAAGTGAAAATCATGTTTGATAATTTTACTTGCATATAATCCATTTTGCTTTTTGAGAGTCCTGTCATTGTATAAGATGTCTGTGGCTGTTTTGCTGATTTATTTCATGTGATCTTATTATATCATGATTTAAGAGTGCAATTTTGTTTAAATGGTGCAGATACTATATTCACAAGTGGATATTATCAAGATAATGTTCAGTGTAAAAGTCAAATGTATAGAATGATTTTGCATCCAGGTTATCCAGATATTCAGGTGATCAGAAAATAGAAGGCAACTGCTGCATTCATTGAGTGACTTGGCTTCAAATGCATAGGCACTTTATATATCGTAGCTAAGATATCCCTTTCCCTTCTTTAATATCTGATTTAGTTTGACTCATTTCTATATCCATTTGAGGCGGACATAAGCTTGAACAGAGGGATATGGAGATATAGAATCCTATAGCCTTAGTAGTTGTTGTTGTAAGTTCTGGTATTATAGCATATTGCTTGTTAACGTGTGCTGTTAATTGGAACTGATAGGTTTAAGGGAAGTGCTGGAAATAATTAGAAACAAGGTACTTGGACATGTTTAATCTGCAATGCATGTTGCTGAGCAATGGTCAAGATAGCTTTTAAATTAGCATTTTTGTTCTTGATGCCCTAATTTGTCAGTACCATAGGTATATGTGCTTCAGATGCATAAATTCACCTGGAGACAAATAGAATATGTCCCAATAGCAGAGACACCATCGGTCAACAGGAACTGTTAAATAAGATAAAATCAGATCAACTTTAGAGTTGTTTTAGGAGTATGTAATTTTTGTCACTTCCCTGTGCTTGGGAGTTATCTCCTGTAGTAGTTGAACAATCCTTCTGCTATTTTTAGCTGGTTGTACCTAGTGTAGGTGGAAAAATTATCTCCTTTTTCAGAGGAAAAAGTCATCTCAGTTTATAGAATATAAGTTTGTGTCATGCTCATGCATGCTGCTGGCTTTCTGATTACGAAGTGGATTAATTTGGTTTTCTTAGGCATTAGGTCAGAAGAATCCCATGATAATTGCTTTGCCTTCATCAGTTGTCTTATCTGAAGGATTGTCTAGAGCTCTAAGACTCGACTCTCAATATTCAAGGTGTTTGTTTGGTGCCTGATACCATCTTGGCTTTTTAGTTTTGGTATATATATATATATATACACTACTGAAAAACTGTGCATCTCACCTCATCCAAATTTGCCACAAAATTAAGAATGCCTATGGCTAAAAAATCCTGAACTGTAGTGTGTTCAATAATTTTGGTCAATTCTTTTGAAACCCAAGAGCTTATATTTTTGCTGTATTTTCTTTCTCCCATCTTTATTTAACTTCCCTTGATTTCCCCTACTAAGAACTCAATTAGCTTTAGGCTGTTGAGTTTCTTCTTCTCTTAAGTCTCTGTACTTCAGCCAATTAGATGACTGTAGCATTGACACATTGTCGATTAATGATTTTCAGCTTGTTAGGACATGGGAGAAAAGCTATAGTCTTTGCTTTTCTCTCTTGTTGATATCTAGCTTTATTTTTCTATGCATTTTCATAGGCTAGTTTAGATAGGAGTGGATCTCATTTTGTCATATAATGGTCCCACTTAAGTGCCAAATTGTCATTATAGGTATGATGAGATGAATTGTTAATGAGGTTAATAATTTTGACTAGAAAAATTACTCTAATTATAGTTGCTAAATTTGTTAAAAGTGCTAAACTTTAGGATTTCTTTTTTCTTTTTTGCCATGAGGCCAACTAAGAAATATTAAAATATTTCCCTTTATTAGTGTATAATATGGCCGATTTCTTGCCACCGTAAAGGCCAGCTTTGTTCTATAAAGAATATTTTCCAAAAGCTCTTCTTTTTAAGATACATGGGAATATTTTCCTAGTTTTGTTGAGCACTTGATTATTTTCGAGGTATTTATTTCACATTTCGAAACAAGATCTCTCTCATTCTTTGTTTGACTACAGGCTCACAAGTAAAGGTAGGGACTTATAAGAGATTCACTAGACATGGCCTGCTATGTGATTGCCATCGATCATTAGCCTCCATAGTTCTATTTTTTTTCACATGTTCCAAATTGTGCGGCTTTTTCTTTATCAACTAATAGCGGGAGGAATTTAAACTTATAAATTCCCTTTTCGGAAAAAAAATGTGGCTGCCAATGCCTTAGTCATTACTGTTGCATCCCTTTTATAAAATACATAGTAGTAATTTTCATGAGCCTGAAGGTACATTGAACTCTCATATTTACGGTATTCATAATGGATTATGGATACAAGTCGTGTGAAAGTTAAACAATTGTCTTATTATCCTTCAATCACCGGTAAGATCCTTAAAGGTATTGAGAGCTAGATAGCATTGGACATATGCCATTTCTTCCTTTTTCCATTAAATTTATAGCTCTATGATAGATAATGTCATTAATGAGAGAAATCAAAAATCAGATTTCCTTCCTTGAATAGGTAAACAGATCTTGAACTTTCATAAAGTACTTTAACAATAGCCATAGTATAAATATCAGAGGCATTAGTTTTCTTAAACCAGGTTATATTCAAGTATCCGGTATACTCTCCTATTTTTTGCCTAGAGTGATTGTGCTTTCGAATTATATTTTTGGTTCAAATCCTACAATGGAACCTTTTAGTAATTGGATGGGTGGTTCAGCTACTCCCCATGAGCAGGGTATTTTGGCTGATATTTTTTTAACAATTTCTACTTATCAAATTTTAATGTCTGCTCATTTTTATGTTTTTATGAACTGTATTTTGTCATGCAGGTTCTTAGATCTGTTGTATTTTGTCATGCAGGTTCTTAGATCTGTAAACATTAGTTTCTAGCATGTGCATGTTAATGCAATGTGTTTACTTACACATGCATGAATGCTCAATCTATATCTAAAATCAAATCTTCCAATTATGCAGAAACCATAAAATTTGATGCAAGTCAATATGAATTTTTTGGTAAAAATGTGGTGGAGCATGAACTAGGAGAATTCATTGAAAGCATAGAACATGCTCCTTCTGAGGAGGCTGAAAATGAAGAGTCTCTGTCATCTGGAAAGCAGGTTAGTACTTCTATTTGGGTGAAAATAAATTCCATCACTAACTATCTTTTTTAGTTTAATCAGAAATGCAAGTGCATGAAGGAACCTTGACATTTTTTTTTCTTCCCCCAGTGGAAACACAGGGCAAGTATGTTATCTCTAACCGTTGATGATCTTGCATTTTCTTTTACAAAGGCAAGTTCTTTCAAGTTTCAGTGCATCATAATAAAATTAAATTCTCCAGTTCTTGAAAGCCTATATAATTCTTATTCTTCAGTGATCTTTCAATCCCAAAAGATTGTCTTAAAATTTATTTCCCATCGAGTCATTTGGGTTGTTTGTCATCTATACATTCAGTGCACTAGGAAAGCCAATTTGTCACCTGATTTAATTGATTCATTACTTGGTAACTCTCTTCTACCGTAAAGGGCACAACCTATTAACAAATATATGAACAGGCAAAACTATGATGATCTGGAAATATCCAAACAATAGTTGTATTTACCATAATATCAAATTTGGTTATGTTTTGCAGTTGAACAGGATTAGCGAACCAAGAACAGCAATAGATATTACTGAGAGAGTATCTTCCTCCAAGGCAAGTAAGTAAAGATTATTGCATCATTCATCAACTAATAATCCATACACTTACAATTTTGAACTAATAAACCATATTTTATTTGTCAACCAAAACGTGTCTGCTACCTCACTTACCATTTTTTTGAGATATGCATGCTTCATTCTCTCTTTGTTTTTGGTGGCCAGGTTTCAGCAAGTCTGGGTCAGAGGTCCCACTAGGCCATCGGAGACTTGCGGGAGTAATAAAATGGTATAATAACAAAAGAGGCTATGGCTTTATTAGCCCCAATGATGGGGGGATGGAGCTATATGTGCACAACTCAGTTCTGAAGTCTGATGGTATTATACACCTCTGGCCCGGCACAAGTGTGGAGTACGAAATTATAGCTAGCAGTGATGGTAGAATGCAAGCAATTAATGTCACTGCTCCCGGTGGCAGATTGCTTCAAGACAGCAGAAAGGTTGTCCTTGAAGATCAAAGCACCACAACCCAAACTAATATAGGATCATCGCTAAGTTTCTCTAGCACCAGGATTGCAAGTCACAGAGGTCTCGGCCCTTGTTTCGGTTGCGGTCAGTGGGGTCATTTAGCTAAGAATTGTGGTATCCTTGCGCAGCGTCTTGCACAGTCTAGCACTCAATGGAACCAGACATTGGCAGATACATGCAGTCTGTGGGAATCTGGAGGAGCGTCTGGTTTTTCTTGGTGCAATTGCTGTGGAAATATTGGTCATGAAGCAAATATTTGCCCTCTCATATAATCTGCTGGGACTCGCTCCAATTTGTCTCAAAGTTAATATATGGTCTTGCTATTGTTAGTCTTTGTTAGCTAATGCCATCTTGTCCCGTTAAATGAGCAATTCACCATGTGGGATATAAAGATTTGATAATCCTTACTTTTCAGACTAGAAAAATGAGAAAAACATGACAGTAGTCTGGGTTTCTACAATGTTTTTCTTTTAGATTCGTATTATTAACATGAAATCATTTCTACAGTTTAAGAAAGTAGATTTATATGCTCATGAACTAGCACATTAACAAAACTAGCTTTCTAAAATTACCTCAGTAAGATCCTCCCATTGTAAACAAACTTGGAAATTTTAACTGAAATTCATTTCAACAAGAGCACATAATTTTCATTCACTCTCACAAATGACAAGAGAAAACTTTATGATAAAAATAGTTTTTTTTTTTTGGTAAATTACTGTAATTCTGTGAAATTTGGTTAAATATACTAATTGTTTCCCCTATTTTTGAAATATATTATAAAATCTTTCAAGTTTGATTTAACACTAGATATTACTACTTCACTTAATTTTTTCCATTACATATAAACAAAATATCAAATTTTTCTTTTTTTTTTGGTCTTAAAAATACCAAAAATATATCCAAAAAATTTTTTTTGATGTCTTCACTTTTATACCAAATTGTCAAATTTGTTATTCTTTTTTAATATTGTATTTTTTAAATTAACAAAATGTCAAATTTATCAAAAAAAATAAATAAGAATTTTTTTGGTATTTTTTTAGTTGATTAACAAAATATTCTAATTGAGTAATGAAATTTTCTATTCAAAAGTAATAGAAGATATTGTAGTTATTAAACCAAATATAAGAAATTTTATAATATATTTCTAAAAATGAAAAAACTAACTAGTATATTCAACTAAATATATAAAATTTATTAATAATTTACCCTTTTTTTTTTTTGAAAATAAGCGAAGCTAGATTGAAAATATTGGAAGATTTTATACCAATTGCTGAAATTTATTATTATTTTTTTTACAAATCTTACAGCAATAACAAGAAACAGGTAAATAATTACAAAGATACTCCTCAAAGTTTTTTCTAAAAATACTACTAGCATTAAAGTTTTTTCAAACATGTTCGTCCAAAAATATTATAAAAATACTGAAAATCAATGTTTATACAAGGTTCATTCGAGATTTACTCAAGATTTACCATAAAATTAATGAAAATTGAATTTATAAAAAGTTTATCAAAAATTTACTACAGGTTTACTCAAGTTATATTTAATATTTACCCAATATTTACTAAAAAAAATAATAAAAGTTATACAAGATTTATTCAAGAATTACCTGAAATTTACTTGAAATTTATTCAATGTTTACTATAAATTAATGAAAATTAAAGTTACAGAATGTTTATAAAAGAATTACTTAAGTTTTACTCAAGTTATATCAAAAATTTACCCATTGTTTGTTAGAAAATTAATGAAAGTTAAAGTTATATAAGGTTTACTCAAGATTTACCCAAGAATTGTCCAAGATTTACTCGAAATTTACCAAATGTTCGACCATAAAATTGATGAAAATTGAAGTTATAAAATATTTATCAAAGATTTAGTTAAGATTTACACAAGTTATATTCAAAATTTACCCAATATTTACAAAAAAATTAATCAAAGTTGAAGTCACGTAAAATTTATTCAAGAATTAGTCAAAATTTATCCAAGATTTATCCTACATCAAATTAATTACTCAACTAAAAATTACCAATAATCTACCAAATGTATACCAAAGTAAATAATCTTAATTAAGTTAATTAAATACAAGTTTATATATTTTTTTTATAATTAAGGTTTGTGCAATGTTTACTTTGATAATTAAGCTAATTAAATTCACATTTACATTTTTTTTAATTAAGTTAATTAATCAATGATTAAAAATAAATAAATGCATGCATGCATAATATATTGGACCTTGGTTCTAGGACCTAAGGACTACCCAATTTATTAATAGTAAGTGTGTTTATAGGAACAAATTAGATGAAAAAAATAACATTACAAAAAACAAGGCTAGATTGGTTGTCAAAGGCTATAACCAAGAGGAAAATACTGATTATGATGAAACATTTCCCCCGTAGTAAGATTAGAAGCAATTCATATTATACTAGTATATGCATGCCATATTAAATTTCAAACTTTTTCAAATAGATGTGAAAGTGTTTTTTTTAAATGGTTTTATAACGGAGGAAGTCTTTGTTGAGCAATCTCTCGGTTTTAAAGATTATACTTTTCCAAACCATGTTTATAAGCTTACTAAGACATTGTATGGATTAAAGCAAACCCCTAGAGCTTGGTATGAAAGACTTAGCACATTTCTTATAGATAATGGATTTTCAAAAGGGCATATTGATACAACTATTTTCATTAAAAAACATAAACATGACACTCTCATTGTTCAAATTTATATTGATGATATTATCTTTGAGTCTATTAATGAAAATCTTTACCAAGAGTTTGCTAAGTGTATGATTAGAAAATTTCAAATGAGCATGATGGATGAGCTCAAATTCTTCCTTGGCCTTTAAATTAAGCAAAGCAAAGATAATATCTTTATCAACCAATTCAAGTACACTAAGGAATTGATCAAAATATTTGGAATGAATGGTTATAAGAATGTCAAGACAATAATGACTACTTCAACAAAATTGGACAAAGATGAAAATGGTAAAACTATTGATGAAAAGCTTTATAGAGATATGATCAACTCTCTTCTTTACTTAACCGCCTCTAGATCCAATATTATATATAGTGTATACTTGTGTACTATTTGTACTAAAATTTATCTAATACACAGATCTATAACTTTGAAGTTTTGACAATTTACAAATTTTGTCTATAAATAGCTCAAAATGGGCAAACAACTGACTGGACCTACATTGGGCACTAAGCAGACAACTCAAATTATAGAACAGATATGATTCCCTTGACTATAACTTAACATCCGCCCACAATCTGGTTATGAAATTTAGTATAAAGCTAGATAATACAAAGAACTACAACTTTTGTGTTTTGAATTTTATCAAATACCGACTCTATCATATAAAAAAATAATCAATACATTAGGTAATTCAGCCAAGTTCCACAATCAAACCAGTCTCAATCACAAGCCAATATCTTTTAATATACATCAAATCCAGCAAAACTATTTATATAGCCATAAACCTAAGACAAACTTTCAAGTTTGATATTTTGTGCTTTTTCAGAATATGTGTCTAGCATGAAAATAGAGGTTAAATTTATTGGTACAACAATAGAATTAAGGAGCTATAATCAAGGTGACTTATACTACATAAACCATGATCAATCAAATTTTTAATCAAGATTAACGACACAAGTGAAGAAAATTAACTTACAAATGGTCAGTTTGAGGCCTTTTGTTGGAGGTTTTGAGGGCAGAAAGAAGAAATAATGACAAGGTGAAGGAAAACAATATTTACTCAAGTTATATCAAAAATTTACTATAAGTTTACTCAAATTATATATAATATTTACCTAATGTTTACTAAAAAGATAATGAAAGTTGAAATTACACAAGATTTACTCAAGAATTACCCGAGATTTATCCAATGTTTACTACAAATTAATGAAAATTGAAGTTACAAAATGTTTACAAAAGAATTACTTAGGTTTACTCAAGTTATACCAAATATTTACCTATTATTTACCAGAAAATTAATGAAAGTTAAAGTTACATAAGGTTTACTCAAGATTTATCCAAGAATTGCATAAGATTTACTCGAAATTTACCAAATGTTGACCACAAAATTGATGAAAATTGAAGTTATAAAATATTTATTAAAGATTTAGTTAAGATTTACTCAAGTTATATTCAAGTTTTACCCAATATTTACAAGAAAATTAATCAAAGTTGAAGTCAAGTAAAATTTATCCAAGAATTAGTCAAAATTTACCCAAGATTTATCCTATATCAAATCAATCTCTCAACTAAAAATTACCAATGATCTACCAAATGTATACAAAAGTAAATAATTTTAATTAAGTTAATTAAATACAAGTTTATATAATTTTTTTATAATTAAGGTTTGTAAATAAGTTAATTAAATTCACGTTTACATATTTTTTTACTAATTAAATTAATTAAGTAATGGTTAAAAATAAATAAATACATGCATATATAAAGATAAATGATAACCATGTAAGTTAATAAAATTCTTAATATATATTTAAAATTTAAAAAATAAGTTTTTTGTCTTAATTAAATAAAAAATATGCTACATATATAGTAAAATCTAATATTTGAAAAAAAAATCGATAAAAATAAAAATACAGAAAAGTGAAGTGAAAACACAAAAATTTTGCTAGTAAAATTGAAAACATCTTTTCAAAATCGGTGTTCTATGTAAATTTCTTTTTTTTTTTAAATTACCTATAGTTTTATTTATTTATTTTATCAAATTTCTTTCCATTTTCATTTTTTTTAATTTTCCTTTTTTTTAACCATTTTTTGATTTTTGGCCAACGAAGCAAGTACCCGATCCTCACTGATCACCACTATGGAGTTGGTGAAGCTGGAGGAGGAACAGCCACTGCGTTGATGAATATTATAATTTCTCCGCCACTACCGCCACCTCCACATCTCCTCCGTTGATCAATATGGAACAAGGAATTCAATTTCGATCAAAGGAAGCACTTCAATCTTGGTATCTATCCCTAAACCAAATAACCCCATTTGTAAGATTTAGTCATTTAAAAGCAAATCAAGCCATTTTAGAAGCCATAGAAGTAGGCCAACCAGCTAGTCATAGAAGAGATTTTACACAAAATGCCAATTTGAACTTTTTTTATTCAAAATTATCCCCACTTCTTTTTTTTTTTTTTTATATCAAGCTTCTTTTCATTTTTACATTTTTTTTCAATTCTACATTTAATTTTTTCATCTCACCTTTCTCCACTGCGATTATAATCTTCTTCCCAGTCTTATTAACCGACTGTATGAGTTATCGTGATTTCCTTCTTTTATCTTCGACAGCAATCTTTGGTGCACTAGCGTCTGCACTTGCTGCTCGCTTCTTTTACTTCAACCAGAAAAAGCACTTTTCCCAATTCGATTCTACTCCAAACGAACAAAGTTAATGGAATGTCTCGAACAATTGGTTAATTTCTGCGATTTATAACTGATTACGTTAAGCTAGAAAATTTTCATTAGAGATTGGAGGTTTTAATGTTTTTTTTTTACAGCTTGAAGACCACCTGATTTTGTTTTTTCTTTTGTATGTTCTCTAAATTCTAGTTTTACTGTAGTTATTTGTCATGGGACGATTATTTTATGGCAATTGTATTTTTATCAGCTGAACGATCCAAAGATCCAAACAGGCAGGTCATGTTCAGTCTCTCTTGTGTTTCTAAGGAATACAAAGTATTTATGAGATATTTTAAGGTGTTTTTAAAATATACTAAGATATTTTTAAAATATTTATAAGATATACTTAATATATATTTAAGATATTCTCAATATATATGTGAAATATTTCAAAAGTATTATTAAGGTACTTTTAAAGTATTTTTAAAATATTTTTAAAATATATCTAATGTATATCGATATATTTTCAAAAAATGTCCAAAGTCTCAACATATATTTAAAATATTTTCAAAATATACCGAGCTAAGGTATATCAAGGTATTTCTAAAGATAATGAATTAAAATATATCCAAAATATGTTGAAAATATATTATATTCGTACTTTTTAGTATACTTTAGATAACTTTTTAAATTTAAGTATTTTTATAATTTTTTATATATGCCTTTGTTAGATTTGAAAAAACTTTAAGTCCATGCAATATTGTAATATTATAAAATTTTTTTGACATTTTTAAAAGAATAATAGACTTTAATATTATGCATGGAGTGCAATGGTTTGCCATTGATGCAAACTCTAACTGATCGATCTAACAACTCACTTTACCATTTTCCGATGCTTTGAATCACCGGAACCGGTCATGATTGAACCTTCTCCATAGAACCGGAGATCGTTTCTTCAAAGTTACTCAATCATTAGGGCTCAGATTTTAATTTCACCCTCTTTCTATCCTCAACACCGACCATTCATCATCCTGGCTACCATTGCTCCCCACCCAGATGAAGCTCTTGCCGTTAACTGCATCTTCTACCTCCACCGGCTGTTGAAGGACGATTCGCGTGATCTGCGAATGTTTTTGCATAGAATCAAAGCCTTAAACCCAAAGTGGTGATAGTGGCCAAAAGAGAAGCGAACCACAATTACCCATTTTTCTTTTAGTAAGATATTTTTTTATGGGTTTCCTTTAGTAAGATTTCAGGATATTATATATCATACTTGAAATATGAATGGATATTGTATTTGTAGATGTGATTCAACGCAAGACGTGGCACTCATTGATTGGGTTATGCAAAGATATTTTTATGCCATCAACAAATAGACAGCAATATTTTCCACTCAGTACATAATCTTAGAATTAAAGAAAAATTGCGACTGTCCGGATAATCTAGTGGCAGTACCATTATACCCTCTCCAAAACACTCAAGAGGAATTGCGACTGACATTAAAAAAAAAGGAACAGAAATATATATATAAATTTTTGCTTAAATTACTATAAATCAGATAGTCAATTAAATTACCAGTGAAGACCTATTTTTGAATCTTGGCATAATTTTCATAAAAATTCAAAACTAAAAGCTGCGCTATAATAATATTAAAATATATTAGATGTATATTATTATTATTTTTATAGATAAATTTTTTATACAAATATAAATATATTTTTATAATTTTTTTATACTTATAAATAGGCGTTCCAATTAATAAAAAATATTTCTTTTTTTATACTTTGTGTATTATTTATTTATTATTTTTAATTTTATAATATATTATCAACACAATTATTTAAAGAAAAAAGATTCAAGAATTGGGCAGATGGAGCAGGCAAGTTCCTAAGTGTTTGCGTTAGACCACAAATTGTTTTATAGGAGGTATGTGCTTCACAGTCAAATACTAAGGGGATTACCAACAATCAATTAATAGTACTTGATTGTTAAAAAGACCTAAATAAAGTTAACTTTAAATATCCTAATTTCATATACTTGATTATTATCGTGAAAAGTAAGCAGTTAAGGACAAGTTTTATGTGCTGAATAACTTTATAAGTTTGATAAGTTGACTTGGTTATTTTTATGTTGATTAAAGTCAATTTTTTTGTAATTGATCACTGATTAAAGATTATTTTGATCTAAAAACAATTCAAATATAATTAAATATGTATTTACCTTGGAATAATAATGTACTTTTTTATTTATAATTATTTTTTTACGGTTTGAATTTTTTTTTGGGTCAATTTTATTATTTAATTAAACTATATATTAGTTTCCAAAGAACTAATGTTATATCTAGTTCCTAAAAAATTTATATTATAAATTCTAGTTTCTGAAAAATTTCTATTATAAATTCTATTTTCTGAAAAACTAGTATTAGTTTTAGTTATTGAAGAACTAATCAAATAAATGACTAAAGTATAAATTCCTGAAAAATATGATCATAAGTTCGTGAAGAACTAAATATTTTGAAATTTAGTATCCCAATTTATTAATATTTTATGTTCCTAAAGAACTAAACATATTGTTTTCTGATTAACTTATTATTTATTTTTGTATAGACAATGTCGAATTTGACAACACTTAAATTTGTGACACTCGATATTAAGGGCAAAAATTATTTATCGTTGATACTAGATGCTGAAATATATCTAGATAATATAGGTTTTGGAAACACAATCAAATATGGCAATGTAAATGCTTACAATTATATGTTTCCTTTAGCTCCTTATTTTAATTTATGTTTTTTCTTTTATTTAAACATTAGTTTAAAATGTTAGTAATTTGTGTATTTTTGGATTGATTTTAATTGAATTATTACTTTATTTCTTACAAATGTATTTTATTTTTATGAAAATATTATGGATCATATTCAATCATTAGTAGAATTAAGAGCAAATGATGTGCATATTTATATCTTGCAGATTATGCAACTAGGCACACCATATTAAAAGACAAAAAATATTTTTCTTCCCTAACAAATTAAGGAAAAAACTTATGTTAATACAATATCAGATAGTAAAAGAATCATTGAAAGCTTAGGAAGAGCAAATATATTACTACTTGGAGACACATTTTTTTTTATTAAAAATGCATTATTCTCCTCAAAATCTTGTAAAAATTTATTAATTTTTAAATATACTTGCCGAAATACATATCATATTGAAATTACAAACGTGGAAAATATTAAATATTTCTATATTACAACTTTCTTAATGAGTAAGAAATGTGCATTGGAGATATAATATATTTTCTCCTTTAGCTTATATTACACATATACGTGTGCAATTGAAATAAATGTAGTAACCCAAATACTTTTCTTATTTGGTATAATCGTTTAGGTTATCTTGAATCAATAATGATGCAAACAATTATTAAGAATTCTTATGGCCATCCATTGGAGAATCAAAAGATTTTTCAATCTAATGAATTTTCATTTGCTCTCAATAAAAGTTAATTATTAGGTTTTCACTAAGCAAAATTCAAAACGAATCATCTAAATTTTTGGAACGTATACAAGGTGATATTTGTTGACTAATTCATCCACCATGGCGACTATTTAAATATTTTAGTCTTAACAGATGCATCAACAAGATGATCACATGTATATTTATTATCAACTCAAAATTTGACATTTATTAGATTACTTGCTCAATTAATTCGATTAAGAGCACAATTTTCAGAATATGCTATTAAGATAATTCATCTTGAAAATGCTGGTGAATTTACATCTAAAGCCTTTAATGATTATTGTATTTCAATTATAATAAGTATTAAATATCACTACAAGAAATTTCATAAAAAATGACGCTAAAAATCTCCATATAAAATTCAATTTTCGTCACAAAATCAGTTTGGTCACGAAATTTTGTCGTCACATAGATCGTCACTGTATGTACGTGGTAAAAGATATATTTGATAAATTGCGATTTTGTCACTAAACATTCCATCTATGGTGATGATAAATACTTTGTCACCATAATTTCATACTTTTTATGACACCAAATGTGTCACATTTGGTATGAAAATTGTCATCTTAAACTATATTTGTCATTAAAAATTAATGCGTTCAATGACGCAATCACCCTTTTGTCACCAAACCTTATTAATTCAGTGATGAAACATGTCATTTAACAAAAAATTCAAAATTGGTGACATCAATCTTTCTCATATTTAAATCAATATTTTGTTACCTAATTTCGTTATTTGTCACTAATAAAATAGTATAAATGACAATAAAATATTTGTCACGAAAGGATAATCTTAATATGATGATGATGTTATTGTCATTTAATAATTAAGTACCATTACAAAAATAAATTGTCATAAAAAATAAGAATGATGATTATTTTTGTCTTAATAGATATAATATTAGTGATGAATTTATTTTGCCACAAAATGCTTATTAAAGGTGACAAAATAATAATTTTCATAAGACAAAAATAATAATCCATTTTGTGGCAAAATAAATTCATACCATTTCTTTAACCATTCATTTTCAATAGATGAGATTAAAAATTTATAATCCAATGATTTGAATGCACCAAGTGCACGGTACACCGGGTGCACTCTAGAATTACTCGCATAAGTGTGATATGAGTGCAAGAGTTCGTCAGCAAGTGTCTAAGTTAGAAAGAGTGTCGTGTGTGAGTGGTCCCATTATACAAAATTCCAATTTGCAATAAAAAGTATTTTCATTTTATAATCAAGTCCTACTATTTTCAAATTATAAATAATCCTTCTCACATTTCAATTATATCAAAATTCAATAAAGTGCGTGAACATGAATAAAATCACAATTTTAATTGTAATACAAATAATGAAAAACTAAACAAAGAAAAACAAAAACAACTAATGAACACTAAATTAAATGACTTATATTCCATGTAACGCATGATCCTTTTGCATCATTTTTGCCTAGAGCAATAACAATTGAAAGTAATAAACTACCATATGCATGTTTCATTAGACTATATAATTGTTTATCTAAATTTACTTAGTACTTACATCAAATTTTTCATTCTAGAGCGTCATCCCATTAGCCGCCATAATTGCCATAAGTTTGTTGATGTTTTCACCTTTCTGACTAAGCTTATCCTTCAAACTAGTTACTTTAGTTGAATATTCAGCCATTGTGTCTTAAGCTCACTAACTTCATATTTTGATGTTTGTAGCTTTTGTTACTCAGATTTTGATATTGTATTATTAAGTTCAAACAGCCTGTACATGGGCATCGAATGCTGCACTCTTGACCTATGTGATTTTTAACAAATTTCATGAATGATTTTACCCCATCTACATAAGCCTTAGACCATTTAACTGCACGCATCCAGCTCTTATCCATTTTATATACTCCACCTGATATGAAAAGGTTCAAATATCAAACAATGGTCACAATATAGTTTGAGCACAAAGATTGAAACATATAAATTGTGCAATGGTATAGTGTGCATTAGCATTACAGTCAATTTGTGATCCAACCAATTACGAACAATAATCCTCTATTGTCTTTTTCTGAAACTTGGTATAACAATTTTGTTAACCTTAGGGTGATTGCTTTTCATTTTGATCTTAATAATCAAATTAAATATCACTAACATCTTCATTTAGTATTGTATTGATAGTGTTCAAAGTTTCAGCATATTTAGTTGTGAATTCCTTATTGAACAAGTTAAGTTTTCCCTGGAGACGCGTAACTCCCGATCGGGACACTGATCTCCCGATCGAGACTGAAGTATAGATCGGGAAATACATGTCCAGACCGGAAAAGATTGCTTTCTGATCTTCCAATGTTCTAGAAGCAAAAGAAGACCAAAACAAGACTATTCTTGACCAGGAAAGCCAATTTCCAGATCGGAAAATGTGATGGTCCGATCCGGAAAAACAAATGGGCATGACTGTTGAAGAATAGACTCCAGCAAAGTGTGCCACATTATCTGGAAGTCAAAAGGACCAAGTCAAGCTGACTAATGTCCCAACCGGGAAGTATTGAAGCCAGCAAACCCAAGACCTGACTATGGCATCATCGAAGAGGTCTTGATCGGGACAAAAGGAGTCCCAACTAGGAAAATCATATAGGAACTAGCTGTTGGAACCCTCAGCCAACTACAAGGTGTTATATGTCAAAATAGGTCATTTCCCGATCAAGAACTCCATATTCCCGACTGGAAACTCCTATCTACAGGCTGTATTAAATGCACTAGTAAGAGAACATTAGAAAGAGTAATGACACCTATTTGTAACGGCGAATTGGTGGGTAATCAGTATAAATACCCTACCAAAAGGCCATTTAATTTATCTAACTATTTTTAAAGTGTTAAAACTCTTGCAATTTATTTTCTCAATCTTTCTTCAATTAATTATTTTGTAAGGGTTTAAGTGTTAGCCTTAAAACACTTAGGTTATCTTGTAATTAGGTAGTGTAAGCCAAATTACAAGGAATTGGTTGCTGTGTGAGCCATTAAAACACAAAGAAAAATTTGGGTTGAGTGTTAGCCTTGATTAAAAATACCTAGTTGGGAATGAGATAGTTAAAACTCTATTGTAATCTAAGGATTAGATTAGTGAATACCCAAATGCGATTGGAGAGAGGAGTAGGGTTAGTTAACATTCGAATCTCTATAAAATTTCATGTGTCCATCTCTTCCACCCTTTATCTTATGTCTGCAAGAATTTTTAATTTTCCACTAATTCTTCTCCTCCCCCTTTTTAGTGATTATTTCGGCAATAATTGGTATCAGAGTAAGGTCTAGAAATCAAGCTTCACTAGCTTTAGCAAAGATATACAATGGCCCAAGAAGGATTCCAAAGCCTCAAACCTTACTTTAATGGGTCAAACTATGCCATTAGAAGTTTAGATTGGAGGCATACTTGGATAGTGAAGGAATTGATGTGTGGGATAGTGTTCACAAGGAATGGACACCACCAATAAGGAAGAATGCTAAAGGAGAAGATGAAGCTCTTCCAAGAAATGAGTGGACTGAACCACATAAAAGGACAAATGGCAAGAACAGGAAATCCATGGCAATCCTTGAAAGCTCTCTCCCTCTTGAAGAGTGTGGGAGAGTTCAACATTGTCCAACCGCTTATAGTATGTGGAGGACATTGGAGAACTATCATGAAAACACAAAGTAAGTTTGTTCAAGAAAGATCTAACTTCTTAAGAATGAATATGAGCTCTTCAAGATAAAGCTCAATGAGACCATCACCGATATGACAAGCCACCTACTCTCCATCATCAACAATATGAATAAATATGGAAGACATACAAGCATTGAAGATCTAAACAACAAGATCTTAAGAAGTATTCCAATTAACAACTATGGTTCAAAGGTGATGGGTATAAAAGAAGCCAATGAGGATTGGTGCATCATTCCCACTGATGTGCTCACTGGTAAGCTCATAACATATGAGATGGCTCTTGTTAGGGAAAATGAGCTTGAAAGAGAAAGAGAGAAGAATAAGCCCTTTGAACTCAAGGCAAACACCACCTCTTTAAAGATTCAAGACTTGGACCTCATTAGTGATGATGGGGTAAGTGAAGAAGAGGATGAGATGCTATCTAAAAGAGTAAAGAGAATGATAGCCAACAAGTATGGGACTATCAAGAACTACAAACAAATGGCCTCAATGTTCAAATGCTTCTCATCTAACTTCAAGAAGAATAAGGAGGAGATGAAGTGCTATGAATGTAGAAAGAAAGGCCACATCAAATCCAAATGTCTAAGACTCAAGAAGTACAAGGGCAAGTCTCATAAGGATGGAGGAGACAAAGGCCATAAAGCTACATGGGATGATCCTACATTAAGTGATGATGAGGGGAGCTAAGAAGATATAGCCAACTTGTGCTTTATGGCTTTGGAGGATAACTCTAATGAGGTAACTTATATTTCTTCCTTTTTTACATTAAATACTTGTGATGATGATGATGATGATGATCATCTTATTGAAGTCATAAGTCTAGAATTAGAGAGATATAAAAAGAAAGTTGATTTCCATAAGAAAAATAGCTCCAAACTTAAGGATGGCATATCCAACCTTTAAAAGGTTGTGGAAGAGTTAAAAACTTCTAATGCTTATCTTAAGAAGTCATTAGATGAGTTTTCATCTAAACCCTCAACCGATTCTTTGCTTAAAGAAAACAATGCTTTGAAAAATGAGGTTAAAGAGTTAAGCTCTCTATTTTTAAATTTCAGAAAGGAAAGGAAAGGAAAGGAAAGGAAAGTTTGGATACCTTCATTGTATCTCAAAGACCTCCTTTAGTGAGATATGGTTTAGGCTTTAATGGAGCATCATCTTCATCAACACCTAAAACTATTTTTGCAAAAGCTTCTACATTATAAACCTTTTCAATTGATGTAGTTGCCTCAAAGGCAGAGAACAAATCACACACTAAAGTGCCTACTTAAAGGAGAAATAGCAAAGACTCACTTAGCTCAAGAGGGAAACCTCAAAAGGCTAACCATGCCTTCTTACATAAAAGGCATGCACCTAGGAAAACACCCACTACACATGATTGTGTTTGTTGTTGCACTTCTTCTTATACGTCAACCAAGAAGGTTATGAGGCCAAAACCCCAAGTGAAGTGGCAAGAGTCTTTTAAGACTAAGTAATGCCATTATTCTATGGAGTTTAGGTACATTAACATTCATTATTTGATAAGGAAATCCCATTGGGATCTCTCAAGAACTAACCCCTAAGGGCCCAAGTTTGTTTGGGTACCTAAAAGCCAAACTTGAATTTATGTTTTATAGGAATGCCTTATATCCACAAGCAATGAAAATGTGTGGCTCTTGGATAGTGGATGCTCAGGGCATATAACTGGAAACAAAAGCCTCTTCACTAGTCTCAAACATATGGATAGAAGTAAGGTCACCTTTGGGAACAATGCTAAGGGTAAGGTAATTGACATTGGTTCTATAGGACTAAATGGTATCTCAATCACAGATGATGTAATGTTTGCTGATGGTTTGAGGCATAACCTTTTAAGTTTGAGTCAATTATATGGTAAGGGAAACAAAATCACCTTTAGCTCTAATGAATGTCTAGCGATCTCTTTAAATGGTCAAGAGATATTCAAATGAGAAAGAGATGACAATACTTACATAATTGACTTACACAAGTTAACTAATGTTTCCTCTAGTTTTCTTGTGTCTATTAGTGAAGAATCTTGACTATGGCATAGAAGACTTGAGCATGCAAGTTTAGAATTAATTCAAAGCCTTAGCAAGGATGAACTAGTATATGGGCTTCCAAAGGTCAAATATTTGAATGATAAGACTTGTGAGCTATGTCAAAGAGGGAAGCAACACAAATCATTATTTAAGCACAAAAATATTGTGAGTATCTCTAGTCCTCTACAACTATTATATCATGATTTGTTTGGACCTAATAGAGTTGCTAGCTTGGGTGGAAAACATTATGCATTTGTTATTATTGATGATTACTCTAGGTTTACTTGGGTAATTTTCTTAGCTCATAAAAGTGATACTTTTGAAAACTTCAAACACTTTACCAAGGGAGTCCAAAATGAGAAGGGATATTGTATCTCTAAGATTAGAAGTGATCATGGCAAAGAGATTGAAAATGATATTTTTGAAAACTATTATTTAGAAAATGGTATTTCTCATTATTTTTCCACACCAAGAACTCCTTAACAAAATGGGATAGTTGAAAGAAAAAATTGAACATCGGTAGAAATGGGTATAGTAATGCCTAATGAATATGGTTTATCAACCTACTTTTAGGTAGAAGCCACTAATATTGCATGTTATATTTCAAATCATGTTTTCAAAATATCTATTTTAAATAAAATCTCTTATGAGCTTTGAAATGGAAGAAAATCCAAGATCTCATATCTTAGTGTGGTTGCAAATGTTTCATATTAAATACCAAGAATAACCTTGGAAAATTTGCCTCAAAATTGGACGAAAGCATATTTCTTAGTTACTTCACTTCTAACAAAGCCTATAGGGTCTTTAATAAAATAACTTTAGTTGTAGAAGAGTTTATGTATGTTAATTTTGATGAATCTTATAGATTTGATCTTTGGAAAGGTATTCCTTTGGATGATGTTGTAGGTTCTATGGAGAATCTCAATCTTGATCAAGTGAAACAAGGGGAACCAATAAAGAAGAATGATCTTGATGGGAAACATGAGGAACAACATCAAGAGGAAGAGCAATCCCAAGCTCAAGAGCCAGAAACCAATAAGCTACCAAGAGATTGGAGGTTTGCAAGAAACCACCCAAAGGAGAAAATCATTGGTGATTCTACAAAAGGTGTAAGTACTTGTTCCAAACTTCTTGATTCTAATATTGCTATTGTATCTCAAATTGAACCAAAGTCAATTAATGAAGCTTTGGATGATGAGAGTTGGGCGGTTGCTATACAAGATGAACTTAACCAATTTGAGAGAAATAAGGTTTGGACCTTGGTTCCAAGTCCTAAGGACTACCCAATTATTAGTAGTAAGTGGGTCTATAAGAACAAACTAGATGAGGAAGGTAACATTACAAAAAATAAGGCTAGATTGGTTGCCAAAGGCTATAACCAAGAGAAAGGCATTGATTATGATGAAACCTTTGCTCCCGTAGCAAGATTAGAAGCAATTCATATTGTACTAGCATATGCATGCCATATGAATTTCAAGCTTTTTCAAATGGATGTGAAAGAGTTTTTTTAAATGGTTTTATAACGGAGGAAGTCTTTGTTGAGCAACCTCCCGGTTTTAAAGATCATGCTTTTCCAAACTATATCTATAAGCTCACTAAGGCACTGTATGAATTAAAGCGAACCCCTAAAGCTTGTTATGAAAGACTTAGTGCATTTCTTATAGATAATGGATTTTCAAACGGGCATACTGATACAACTCTTTTCATTAAAAAGCATAAGCATGACACTCTTATTGTTCAAATTTATATTGATGACATTATTTTTGGGTCTACTAATAAAAATCTTTGTTAAGAGTTTGCTAAGTGTATGACTAGGAAATTTGAAATGAGCATGATGAATGAGCTCAAATTCTTCTTGGACTTTAAATTAAGAAAAGCAAAGATGACATCTTTATCAACCAATTCAAGTACATTATGGAATTGATAAAAAAATTTGGAATGGATGGTTGCAAGAATGTCAAGACACCAATGATCACTTAAATAAAATTGGACAAAGATGAAAAGGGTAAAGCTATTGATGAAAAGCTTTATAGAGGTATGATCGACTCTCTTCTTTATTTAATCACCTCTAACTCTCTTCTTTATTTAATCACCTCTAGATCTGATATTATGTGTAGTGTATACTTGTATGCTATTTGTACTAAAATTTATCTAATACACAAACCTATAACTTTGAAGTTTTTACAATTTACAGATTTTGTCTATAAATGGCTCAAAATGGACAAATAACTGACTGGACCTGCACTGGGCACTAAGTATGCAGCTTAAATTATGGAACATACATGATTCCCTTGACCATAACTCAACATCTGCCCATAATCTGGTCATGAAATTTAGTATAATGCTAGATAACACAAAGGACTACAACTTTTGTGTATTGAGTTTTCTCAAATACCAACTCTATCATATAGAAAAATAATCAACACATCAGGTAATTCAGCTAGGTTCCACAATCGAACCAGCCCCAATCACAAGCCAATATCTTTTAATATACATCAAATCCATCAAAAGTATTTATTTATAAAGCCATAAACCTAAGACATAAACTTACAAGTTCAGAATATGTATCTAACATGAAAACAGAGGTTAAATTTATTGGTACAATAACAAAATTAAAGAGCTATAATCAAGGTCACTTATACTACATAAACCATGATCAATCAAATTTTTAATCAAGATCAACAACACAAGGAAAGAAAATTAACTTACAAATGGTTATTTTGAGTTCTATTATTGGAGGCTTTGAGGGCAGAAAGAAGAAATAATGGCAAGATGAAGGAAAAGAATTGTTACGGGAAAGAGAATAAAATTAGCTCACTAACCGCCTCAAGGTTTTGTCCCATCTTTTTCTTTTTCTCTTCTTTTTTTTTTGTTTTCTATTCTTTTAATTTTTGTCCTTACTTTAATTATTGGTTTATTTAATTAATTAACTAATTAATTATTTTTTTTTCTTCTACATTTTTACTTGTATCTAGTCAATGCCAAAAGTACTATCTAATCATATAGTCTACTTTAATTAATTTAACTATGCCAAATTTCATTTATTTCAAATTGATCATTTTATTTAATTTAATTTTCAATATCTTGTGTCCTTATTTAAATTATAACTAGATACATACCACTTATTTCTATTGCGATAAATCAACCCGTGACAAGTCTACCTTGTGAACACGTTCACGCCAAAAATCCATATGTATGCATGTATTTCATGTGAATAACATTTATAAAATGAACATGTTCAAATGGAATGCATGTGATAATGCATGTATAGACGGTCGAGGATGTTACAAGAGATTTTTATTCATCAGTCAACTTATATTGAAAAGATATTAAAACTTTGTAATATGGATAAATCTCATCTAATGAGCTCACCTATAATTTTTAGATACTTGGATGTGAAAAAGGACCCTTTTCGTCCACAAAAATATGGTGACGAAATACTTGATCCAGAAGTATCATATCCTAGTGTTGTTAGAGCATTAATGAGTCTTGCTAATTGTTCAAGACTTGATATAATATTATTTGTGAGTTTACTAGTAAGATATAGTTCCTCAACAATTCGAAGACATTGGAATGAGTGAAACAAGTATTTCGTTATTTATGAGGTACATTAAGCAAGTGTTTATTTTATCCACAAGATTCAAAGTCAGAATTAATTGAATATGCAAATGTTAGATATTCGTCTGATCCATATAAAGTTCGATCACAAACGGGTCACTTATTTACATATGGTGAAACTGCTATATCTTGGCATTCTACTAAGCAGACTCCAACTGTCATATCATCTAATCATGTTGAAATATTGGCAATTCACGAGGCTAGTAGAGAATGAATATGGTTGAGATCTATGACCCAACATATCAAAGAAACATGTGATATCCCATTTGATAAAGAAAGTCCAACAGTGCTATATGAAGATAATGCTGCTTGTATCGCACAATTCAAAGGAGGATACATCAAAAGAGATAGAACCAAGCATATTTAACTAAAGATATTTTTTTACACATGACCTTCAAAAGCAATAAGTTTTAGATGTTTATCAAATTCGATCAATTGATAATTTGAGAGATTTGTTTACAAAAACACTCCTTATAACAATATTTGAGAAGTTAGTGAACAAAATTGGTATGCATAGACTAATAGATCTTTATTAGAAGTCATATTTTTATGAGAGGGAGATTTCTATGCTTTATACTATTTTTCCCTTAGCCTTGGTTTTGTCCCATTGAATTTTTCTGGTAAGGTTTTTAATGAGTCATTGTTATGATGCAAATTTCTGCATGAATAATGTACTAATTTTTATTCACTAGGGTTTTTCTTATAAGGTTTTTCTTAATAAGGTTTTAACAAGGCATATTCTATATAATAGACATCCAATAGGGAGTGTTATTGTAATGCCCAATAATTATGGCTTAATTAGAATGAGTATGTGAGTGATATATATAGAAAACACAAAAAAAAAAATTATTAGGATTAAAATTTAATTGATGATTAAATTGGGAATTAAAATAAATTTAATTGTTAATATAGTTAATTTGATTAAATAAGACTGTATGATTAAATTATACTTTAGTAAAGACTAGTTAGACTAAATATAGGTAAAAATGTAGAAATAGTAACATTAAATAAAATAATAAATAAATAAATAAATAAAAACTCAGCTGAAAAAAAATTTCTAGAAACTTGAAAGTCGGTGGAACCAAATTGGGTGGTATAAATAGGCTAAGTTATATATATTTCCACCAATTTCTTCCATTCTTCTTCCTTCTATCACCCAACAACCCCTTTCTTACCTCTCTTCCCTCAATATTTACATCAAAATTCACTCCAAAATAATTTATGTTCGGTAAGTAATCTCTCATCCATTGTTCTTGGGTTGTTTAGAGCTATTAGGGCTGTATTGTAGCAGTGTGTTGTGTTCCTATTTGAATGATTATAGAGATAGATTTTTGAGAAGTGTTGAACATGAAAATTGTATTAAATTTATGGCTATGCAAATAATTTTATATAATTTTGTCTATAGAAAAAGATGTCTAAATTCCTGAAACTAGTTTTTGGAGATGTATCAAGGAGATACCTTATTTTATTGGCTTGTTTCAATCACCTTAAGTACCTAATTTTAGAAAGTTCAAAATATAAAATTTATCTCTATATCTGCTCGAGTTGTCTATTAAATTTGTTATATGTTCTTTTTTTCTAGGTTGAGTTATTGTGAAATTAATCATGACTGTCCTTTGATTGAGCTACTGCTGGTATCTGTGCAGTTCTAGTAAATCTGTACTCATTTTTTAAATATTTTTAGGCCGAATTAATTAAAGTGCAAAACATAAAAGTTTTAACCATATTTCTTAACTAAACGTCTGTGAAAATCAAGCTATAAAATGTTTTATATTTTGTGAGTTATGTTATAATAAAGAAAACTGGTCCGTTGTTATTCTTGTTGAACCAGTTACATTTCCCCTACTAATTAAAGGTCTTAGAGACCATAAAAAATGTTTACATTATTTCATAACAATATAATGCACCCATTAAAAGATATGAATTTTTGAATTTGGTATATCAAAACTGCCAAATGGCATAATACAAGACAAATTTTGAAATTACGTCAAAAATTGTGTAATAGTTCAAAAATTATGAAATTATAGTATGTTATAGTTAATGTGTTAAATTTAATTAAGAATAAGAATCACCTAAATTGGATAAGCCTATAAAAAGTTATAGAGTCAACAATTCTAAAAGGTCAAATCATCACTTAGGAGAAATTTTATTTATTTAGTTATTTATTTACTTAAACTATATTAGGAATAAATATTTTAATAATATATTAATAAATTATATTTTCAAATTAGCCTCTTAACAAGAAGAACATTATAAGTGAACAAGCTTCAAATTGTAGATATTGGATTTTGAAAAGACACTATTGAGGCGTGTACGTATATATATTTTTGTTTATCCAAATGCATGCTTGTGTTTGCATAATTCATGTTTTAAAAAAAATGATGAAATTAGATACTTTGTGGCATAATTGGCATCAAAAGAAATATTATTAATTATAATAAAATAATGGAGATTTATTGGCTTGATATTATGAGCAATTAATTTAAATAATATTGAATTGCTTTAATTAGCAAATTATGATAAAATATCATGTTATTATATGATTTGTAATTAAGTTGTAAATATGTGATTTTATTAAAAATAAAATGAATAACGATACAATGAAGAATAAATAATCAATGGTATTTATTGTCCATTTCTCTACATGAGAACTAGCTTATAATAGATGGTGCACCATTAAGGGGGATTACGGTACTGATATTGATATGATTTAGGGGCAGGGTGGCTTTGGTTCCTCGAGCGCCCCTAAACCTAGTTAGATATGGTTGTAATTATATTAAGCCAAGGTGGCTGAAGCTCCGCGAACCCTCCTACTTTATTTCCCCGTATCTAGACAGTCCGGGAATGAAACTTGAACTATCTAAATTATTAGTCAATAAATAATTAAAAGAAATATGATAATTAAGTTCATTCAGTTACGGAATAAAGTTTGAAACAATTAAATAAATTAGTTGGATTTTGATTAAGTGAAATGGTATGTTATAAGTTGTGTGTAAGTAATTTAGAAGAATAAAATTTAAAAATAAAATATGTGCAAGTTATTAAATTGCATGATAAGTTCGTAAATCGATAAGCTTATATTTTTTTATATATATTTTACATGTGTATACAAACTCAATGTGTTATAATTTATTTAATATATGTATTTGTGTGATTGTTTGGAAAAACTTAATTGCTTATATGTACCATTAAATTAGAGATAGCTTAGCGTGAGTTTTCCTCATGCAGGAACTGAAGCTTGTAGATTGTAAGAATTAAGTTGATCAAAAGAAGAAATCCAAGTACATATCAGAAGAGGTACAAAAGACCTAGCTAGAGGGTTAGTTACCTATTACTTTTGTTTTGATTTTAATCATGTACGTAGTTAACTTATTTTGTATATGTGTTAAAAATATGTCTAATAGTTAAAAATACTTGATATATGAATATAATTATAAAGAATTAATATGTATATAAATATGTTAATAGATACTGTGAAAACAAATGCTAAATCTATTATAAAAATAGGTAATTAAATTATTAATTAAAAAGGAAATAAATTTATAACGGTTTATTTAATCAGTTAAGTTATGTGACATTCCACTTATATGATGAGATTGTTCCTATTATATAGGTGGAGTGTCACAGTTATGATAATATTGAAATATATTAGTTGTTTATCATTATTTTTATAAATAGATTTCTTATAGAAATAAAATCAGATAGATTCCTTATGCAGATAGAAGTTTATCTCTATAACTTTTGTCCACCTATAAATAAGTATTACAATTAATAATAATAATAAAAAAAAAAGCTTCTTCCTTCTTGTACCTCTCTTTAATCTTCCCTTATTATTCTTTATTTGTATCAGGCTTAGTATTTACTATGTTTATATATTGATCAAAAACTAGATTACATCATTAAGCAGTAGAGGACGAACAAACAAAGGAGCCTCATCCCATAGTATAAAACCAGTAAAAGAAAGAGCAACTTTTGCGAGAGCATAAGCTGCACCATTACATTAGTGTCGGACAAACTGGATAGACACATTACTACAAAAATTATCAAGAGATCTAAATATATTTAAATATTATATATTTGGTTCTTTTTATAGCATGAGGACATTATATGTATTAGTCAGATATTAGAATTAAGTGGCCTAAGGAAATAGTGAGAGAACATAATTGAGTGGCTCAAGGAATAATAGTTTTCACATTAACTGGTCAACTACACTATATACGATACAAAAGTTGAATATTTAAAACTAATTGTACGAAAATACTAGAGTCTTTTATGGGATTTGACACAAATAAAATAACAACAAATTTGTTAAGACATTATCTTAACTAATAGTATCAGATATTATATCTTGGTTATATGAGGATTATATATGTGTGTGTGTGAATAATGTTTGTCAGTTTGAAAAATCAGATTTGATAAATGTAACAAATGTTTGAGTTCTTCAAAATATATTTAAACTTGAAATAAAATCATTACATAGTAAAATTAACAAGCGTAGGATAAAATAACAATAAAAGAAATAAAATTGATTTTACTCAGAATTATTAAATGTACAGTAAAGCATATGTGAATTATATGATAGTTATATATGCAGTAAAAGTTGTAGATATTTATGTATTATTATTTTGAATTATTAAATGTACAGTAAGAATTATATGATAAGCATATGATGCTTATATATACATTACATGGTGCAAATATTCTGATTAATTTCTTCTTCTATTATTATTATTATTATTATTATTATTATTGTTATTGTTATTGTTATTATTATTATTATTATTATTATTATTATTATTATTATTATTATCTTGTCCCACTATTCGAAAAATTTTCAACTACGGTAGAATGATGATCGAAAGATACCAACAAATTTCTTGGGATGTGAGTAGTCAAAAAATATAAGTTTCATGGCTTGGAAGTCACTGAAAACATGTAGATCTATAAGATTCTGCAGCGGCTCCCGCGAATGAATTGTTTTACTATCAACCGTCAAATGGTGATACTTAGAGCTCAAACTGTCAAATCCAAAATTTTTCAACTCTCTGAGTCCATTTCTAATGTTATATTTGAGAAAGGAAGCCGAAAAATAAAAGAAAAGGGAGGGGTAGATCGACACCCAATTTTCTTCTCGTCTTTCTAACAAATACAATTAGATTTTGGAAAAACTAATGTCACTAGAGTGAAGAGAAGGTGGAAAACAAGTTGACGTTATAATTTCATAATGATCAGAGGTCATTTGGGTGGTGGCTGGAGTTGGTAGTGTTGTAAAGAGAAAGAGTTGAGAAGAAGAAAGAGTGAGAAGACATAATATATTTGGAAATAAAAAAGGACTAGAGGTTATTTTTTGTTTAATGAAAGTTTTCGTTATTTAGGTATTTAAATTTTGTAAGTGGTCAATTGGGGTCTTTTTCTCTTGGGGAAGTTTAAAAAAATATATTTGTGGGACTTTGGCAACTATAAGTACGCATTTTTTGTGTGCAAAATGGGTATTTTGGTTAATGTCATTAGCAATTTTAAGTATATGGTAGTCATGCCATCTAAAAAGTCTCAATTGGTTCTATTTCTTTCTCCTAAGTGGCATTAATATATTTCCGACATGGCTCTAATCTCTCCTACATGTCACTTTAATAAATTAAAAAGAAAAATTAAAATAATAAAATAAACTAATTGACCACCAAAAATCCTCCCAAACAATAATTTCACTTCACGAAATCCCTATCTGCTCTCAAAATCGACAAACTCCATTATTGAGATCACTGTCCAACAATCGCGTGATCATTATCAAGGAAGAAGAAGAGCCAATAGTACACCGTCGATGACATGGCAAATCGCTTTGGCAAGTCGTAATCGCAAATTGATACTTGGATAGAGAAGAACAAACTTGCGAGTAAGTAATCAAATTTGATCTCTCTTAATGTTTCTAATGCATGTTATGGGTTTTAGGGCTGTAATGATGTGGATATGGGTTTTAGGGCTACAATGATGTGGATATGGGCTTTTAGGGTTGCAATTGTGTGGGTTAAGGCTTTGAATAGTGTTTCATGTTATGGGTTTTGAAATGGGCTGCAATTGATTGATATATATTATGTGTTTAAGGTAAATGGGTTTTGAATTTTTGGGTCAATGTTCTATGAGTGTGTTGGTGTGTAATGAGATGATTATTGTATATGTGTGACTCTAATTTTGAATTATAATGAATAGACAAAGCTAATTTGCCTTTGTGTGTTGAAATCAAAATTCCCCACGGAGGGAAATGAAATGAGCCAAATAACGATAATTGGGTTTATGAAGGGTCAATTGATATAATTAATCAGGATATAGACTACCTTTTGTACAATCAGTTACTTAAAATTAGTTAGAGTTTTGAATATGTTGAGGTCTACATGTGGTTTAAAATTCCTAGACTTTTTGGTACTATTAGCTTAGAAGAGATTATGGATGATAAGAGCTTGTACAATATGATGGATTACACTAGGGTTTGGTTGATTATATAAATGTGTACTTTATGGCATAAGATGAACCTGTAGCAACATTTGATAGTGTTAAGTTGAGGATAAAGGGTAGCCAAGATGAGGATTGTAGTGAAAAAGAGTTGGGAAGGGGTGAGGAAATTAGGTTTAGTAAAGGTGTAGGGGCTAAAAAGGATGTTAAGAGGCATGCTAAAAAGACTGATAAGGGTGGAATTGGGGGTAATGAGGTTGTAGGGGCTTTTATGCTTAAGGGGTGTGGTGGAAAAATTAATGAAAGTGGAATTAGGGCTAATGAGGGTGTGTGGGTTGTTGGTGGGCTTCATGAGCAAGCTGAACATACTTATGAGGCTGTTGGAACTACTATTGAGGCTGAAAGGGTTGGTAATGCTGCTAATAAGGGTGTTTTGCATCTGTTGAGGTTGGTAGTATTAACGTTGGGGGAAAGGGGTATGCTAGGGCTATAATTGGGCATAATAAGATTGGTGGGACTGTTGTTGGGGTAGAGGGGGATGTTGGGGCTACATGTGGGGCAGAGGGAGATTTTGGAGCTGTTGAGCATGTAATTGGGCTTGATAATGATACAAGTGGGCTTGATGAGTATGGTAATTGGCATAAAGATGTTGTTGGGGCAAGTAGTACTGGGCCTTCAAGTTCACATCACTTTGAAGATACTTCTAATTCTGAAGATGATGAATATGTTGCTACTAAAAAGCCTAAATCAGAAGATGAAGATTCTGATTCTTCTGATCCTAGTGAACTTTTTGAGGAATTTTTTTTGATGCAAATGAGGATAATAAAGATGAAGTATTTGGAAGTGAGGAATTACAAGGAAAAAAAAAATAGAAGAGAAACAAAAGAAAATATGAGAGAAACATAAAAAATCCTTACTATTATATAGGATTTAAATGAAGAATGCTTTCAAGAAGGATTTGAGCAACTTGTTGATAATAATGAGTTACATTCTTTGAGGGGATTAGATAATGAAGAGGAGGTGTGGTCAGCACTCAATGATGTGCAGAAGCTTGAGCTATATAAAGGGATGAAATTTACAAATTTTAAGGTACGTAGGGAGACATTGAGAGAGTGGGCAATTTATAAGGGTTTCCAATATAAATTGACCAACAACACATCTTATAAAATCACAGTTGTTTGCCTAAGAAGTGTGAATTTTATATTCTTGCTAGCATATTCAGAAATATTGAGACATTTCAATTCAAAACTTTCAAACCAGAATATTAATATCCAAGGGAGTTTGAGAACCCATTAGTTGTTGTTTCTCTACATCAGCTTTATAGGGCAAAGAGAAGAGCAAAAAAGATAATAGAAGGTGATTTGAGATAGTATAACAAAAGATTGCATGATTATGGGGCAACTACTGTGCCAATTATACTTAGAAGTTTAGTAAAGCTATCAATATAGTTAGTTGAATTGTAACTTGGAGAAAATGAAGATGGTACAGTCACAAGCCTCCCAAAACAAGTATGTCTGTTCCATTACATATATGTCAGCTTTAGTCCATAAAAACATAGGTACTTTTGTGGCATTAGATCTATAATTGATCTTGATGGTTGCATTTAAAACATTTATGGAAGGATAACTATTATGTGTTGTTGGAGGAGATGGGAATGAAAATATGTTCCAACTAGCCATGGCATGTGTGGATGTTGAAGACATAGCCTCATGGGTCTGGTTCCTAACTACTTTGTTTAGTGATTATGGTAGACCTGAAGAAACAAAGTGGGCATTCATGTTAGACAAACAAAAGGTAATTTATTTTGTCATAAGACATAGGTAATTTGGTTTATGAATGTATCTGACCTATTATGTTATATTATTTGTGGGGCTGGTAGAAGCTTTTAAGGATGTTAATGTAAAAGGGTAACACTGGCATCGTGTCAAACATATGTACAAGAATTTCAAGAAATTATATAGGGATCTGGAGCTCAAAAAGATGTTGTGGTATATAGCAAGTACAGGAACATATAGCTTACGGAAAAGAATGAAGATATATGTAGTTGGGTAATAGAGCATGAGAAGGAATCATGGGCTAGATCCTTCTTAAACACATATACAAAATCATATGCCTTTCAAAACAACATTTGTGAGTCTTTCAATTAATATATTTTAGGAGGTAGGGACATAGGAATATTAAGCATGTTTGAGTGGATTAGAAGAAAATTTATGAAGCATTTCCATATTAATACGAAGCAATGAAAAGATATGCTAGTGACATTTGTCCAAGTGTGCAAAATAGGCTAAAGCATTCAAAAATATGGAGCAGGGACTATTTTTGCATTACTGCTAGAAATAAGAAGTGTGAGGTTGACTATGGTGACATAAGATCAACTGTTGATTTGAACATTAACTGTTGTAGTTGTAGGATGTGGGACTTGACAGGAATGCCATGCAAGCATGCAATATCAACTATATACACCAACTAGGAGAAGCCAGAGACATATGTGTACATTTATTACTCAAAACAAACTTATCTTACTATGTATAGACACATGTTTAGTCCTATTCTAGGCAAAGATGATTGGGTTACAACTAAGATGCCAAACATAGAGCCAAATATAGTAAGAAAACCAGTAAGATGGCCAAAGAAAAAAAGAAAGACGGCAACAGGTGAAGCTACAAATCCATTTAGGGTGTTAAGGGCTGGTATTGTAAGCAAGTTGGCTACAATATCGGGTGATGCAAGGCTAGTATCATAGGGGAAACCCAATGGCAAAGAAAAATGAGATTGGCCAAGGATAAAACTTAATCAACTTATGCTTCTTTAAGTAGGAAAAGAACAAGATCAAAAGCTGATATAGGATCCAATATGGTATGTTGTTTCTCTCTAAATTTTTCTAGTATGGTGTCACATATTTTATTAAACATGCTTAATGTTTTCTTGTGTATTCATAGCATTAAATAAGGACTAGCAGAAGGGCTAGTTCATCTTAACTTGTGCTTACAAGTGTGACTTCAAGAACATCAACACAAAAGCAAAGCTCTTCATACCCTATTAACAACACAAGTGGACAAGTATGAGTTAGATACATTTTTCATCTTGAAATTTCCTTTTCCAAACTTGTTCACTATTTACACATTTTTTTTAGGCATCTTCACAAGTAGCTACAACTTCTTGCCATGTTCCTTAATCTAATGCCTATACCTCCACTACTATGCCTCCTTTAAGAAAGAAATGGCCATTGAGGAACCCATTTAGGCATTCTCGAATAGCAAACCACTAGTAACCTCCCTCAACAATAAATCGGTAGCAATCTTATGGGCTTTTTCCTTTATTAGGGTTCTTTCATAAAGAAATTCCAATTTTATTGTAAAAAGTACATTTTAATATCGTTTGGAAAGTTATTCTCATTTTAAGGCTCAAGTTTCTGATGTGGCAAGGAAAGAAATAGCACGCCGATTAGAAAAGTGGAAATTGGTTGTCTGCATTTTGAAAAAGTGAATAGAAAAATTGTGAATTTTCCGTTGTTCAAAGAAGAGGACAACCTATTTGATTTTTTTGGCTTTCAATATTACTTTATTTTATATTTTAATTCTTTCTTTTATCTCTTTTCCACCATTTTTGTTGCTGCTTTCATTACATGCATGGATTTGAATTAAAATAGAATAGTAATATTTGATATCCAATTTTTTTATTGTTAAAAATTAAAACGAAATTAAATTTATTTCTCAAGCTTATGTATTATATAAGCATCAATTGCAGAAAATTCATGAAGTGATTAAAAATATTACCTCTTATAAGTGAATTTTCTTATATTTAATGATATTTATTTTTGTTTTATTTTAATAATATGCAAATTCATTTACATATGATAAGCAAAATAATATAGAGTAGATATTTAAAGATTGACATATAAATTTTTTTTGTCTAATTTATTTGGAATTTGAGGATATATAATTCATTAAATAATCATTGAAATAAATCTATATATATATATATATATATATATATATATATATAATCATTACAATTTATCTTTTTTACACGTGATATAAGTTTTACATCTATTTTTTTCTTGTGATTCTTATCATTTAATTTTAATTATATAAGATACATAGAAAATTATAAATGATAAATCTTAATAAAATTTCAAAAATATACTTTTTGTATATATGGTAACTTAAGTTTTGTAAATTTTTATTTTTCTTAGCATTTATTTTTTATAAAAAAATTATAAATTTCAAATGTAAATAAAATTTTCTCATCATATATTAGTTTCTTTTGGTTCTTTTTATGTTAGATATTTTAGTTTCTTTATCAACTAAAAAAATAAAAATATTTTGGTGTGGATGTTCAACCATAAAAACTTTTTTAAATTACATTTAGAGGGGAAAATTATATTAACAAATTACCCTGGCAAAATAATTTGCTACCTATATGCACCAATAGGTTCATAGCCTTTAAGAAGAAAGAAGAAGGTTGGCAATTATAAACAAGTTTGAACTCTTTTGAAAAAACAAATAAATAAACAAAATTGATGACCTTTTTAAAAAAACAAATAAATAAACAAATTTGGTAGCCGTTTTTGCTTGATTTAACTCATGTAAGAAGCGAATAGTGTCACACTCGCTAGTTAGGGCCTAGTTGTTATATAAGTGTCTAGTAGCATATGAGAGGGATATTGTTAGTGTATGAAGGCTCATTTGAGGTAAGTACATGGTCCTTGGGTAAATGTTGGCTTAGGTTTGGTGTTTAGGGTCAAAAAGGCATAAAAAAAGGTGAGTTGTGAGATAGTCACAGGTATGACTACAGGAGTCACGGCTGTGACTGTCGAGATGAGACATTTTGGATGACTTTTGAGTATTACGAGCATGACTCACGACATGATTGGTCTAATATAGATAGGTTGCTTTATTTTTCTTTCATTAAAAAACACAATCAAAAGTTCCCTAAACCCAAGCCTTCATCCCTATACCTAAGATACCATTTCTCATCCCTCTCTAAGAGTTTCTAAGGCTCTAAACACAAGATTCATTATTAAATACCAAGATTATCATGATCTTTTGGGAGGATTTCAATAAGGAAGAACAAAGAGCTTAAGAGAGAAGCTTGGAACTTAAGGAAGCTCGAGTCCTCCAACCAAACCAGCCTTATTTTTGGTCTTCTAAGGGTAAGAAAGCACATCTTTTCATCTATTTCTCTTGATTTGTGGTTGGTTAATGGTTGTTACTCGAAATGGGTAGTGATCCATTTTGAAATGGGTTTATGGGTGAGGAGATCTTTAGTCGTTTTGAGGGAAAACTTTTCTTGATGCTAGTTTTATCGCTAAATTAAGTGAGATATTTGGATGCCTATATTTAGCAAGTAACTTATCTATCGCTAATCCGTCGCTAAATTTTGTAACAGATTAAGTCCTTTGCTATTTTTATTGCGAGGAGCATTTTAGCGAAGGACATGGTCCGTCGCTAATTCATTGCTAAATATAGTTAGCAACAAATTTGGTGATATTTAGCGACGAACTTGTCCATCGCTAAATTATCATTTTCTTGTAGTGGGCTAAAGCCAACATGTCCTTAATTATATCCATATCGGTACGTACCGCTTATCCCCTTAATGGTGCACCATTTACCTTAAATTAGTCCACATGTTAAGAAATGGGCAATCAAAGCCATATATCTTTTACTTTTATCTTGTTCTCATATGCCACGATCGATATACATCACATTTAATCACATTCGCAAAATATATTTATGTTCAAAATCATGTAATCATGAAAGGAATGTTGGTATACTTTAATCATGTTTCTCTATCATAAAACCATATAAAATTTGCATAAGACAGTGTCATGGGGGTGACACTTTGAGTCATAGATGTGGCACAAGTTCAAGTGGTGACTCTGGTTGTGACTTAAGTGATGAACCATCCTGCCTCATTTTGGATCATCTATCATATGCTTGACTTTGTTTTTTCTCAATTTTCTAAGGTTTAAACCTTTCTTTCACGGCATATAACAATCATATATTCATAACCAGCCAATTTTAATCAAATTCCACATCTTTCAACAACATTTCATGGTCCATAATCATGCCTAACATATTCAACTTTTACCCATTTATTCTTCCAAACATGTCATTACATATACTCAATAACTCATTAAATGTATAGCAAATAATACAATTGTTTCCATAGCCATAAACATGTCGTAACACATAATTTCTTCATTTAAGCACACAATTACATAATCAACTCACACAAACTTATAAAGTAGCAAACTAAAATACATATATGTATAAACCTCAAAGGAACTTCATCAATAATCAAGCTAAGGAGTTAATCTACTCCCTTGCTGGTTACCTCCCTCTTTTACTTATTTTCCTATAAATATGATAAAACATAAATTTAACCTATACTCCCCAAACTAAGGTTATTATGCATGATTCTAACTCAATCTCGTGATTTCTTACTTCTCACAACTTCAAAGAACACATATTTACAAATGATCTTAACACCCTTCTTCTCAACAAACCTAACTTACAATGGTCCTTCATCCAACCATAACAAACTCACCAAACAACCTTATAATCATGGTAAAGAGATAGAGATATCATGTTTTCTTACCTCTTGAAGGTAGAAAACACCTCAGATCATAAAAGAAACCGAGCTTCCTTCTTGCTCTAACTTTCTCTCTCTTCTAACTCTTCTTTTACTTGACAAATCCTTCGCTTTTTTTTGCTCAATCTTGGTTTTAGTGTTTGATCACTTAAAAACTCATAAAGAAGTGCTAGGATAGTGTCTCTAGGTTGGAAGGATCGTGTCTTCGGGTTTCAAGATTGGTTTTCTAGAATAAAATAGAGAATGGCAGTGTAACTTCTATTTATAATAGATGAGTCACGGGCGTGACTGTCTAATAACTTGCAAACTGCGTCAAAAAGTCAATGTTTATCTACAGGCTCAATAGTCACGGGCATGATTCACATAATCATAGGCTTGACTATCTCATATTTTGATTTCTCATTCTATTTTAAGCTTTAACCCTATTCCAAAGTCAAAATTCTTCAATATACCATGAATATACCTATCATATGTCACATACTCATATGTTTCAACTAAGCCCTAGTTAACAGGTGTTACAATGGAAAGGTTAAATCACTATAATTTGGTAATATAAATATGATAAATTTTATTATGAAAATAAATGGTAGATTTGTTATAACAACGATACTTGTGGTAACCTTAATGAGAGTAATTATGCCTATGTGAGAGTATCATAAAGATTTATACATTAAAGGCATGAAATGGGTGTTAAGAGTGAAAATGCATATTAATAAAGATTCATTGTGTAAATGCATGATATTTTCCTTGTAAATGCCTATTGTGCATGATGATTAATGCTAGAGAAGTGAGATACGCATTGGTAAATTGCATGTTGTTAGTGTAAGATGGTAGGTATTAACATGCTTAGTATGCCTTAAGATTATTATTGGGATAGGGTTAACTTGAAATGGTTAAGTCAAATGAGATAAGGGTATTGATGGGGCTTGAATTGTTTTTATAAAGTTAATGCCAACCTTTGTATCTCTTGATTTTTTTTTTTGTATTGGACATGATAATAAATGTTGAAATATTGTATGTTGTCTGAGAGGTTCCACTTGGGAGAACCATAGGCTGCATGTGACTTGTGCGAGAGTTGTTTTGGCATGATTATGGAGGTGAATCAAGTGGACATCATGGTTCACAACCAGAGTCACTACCAAGGTCATGGCCAGACAAGCTATGACACTAGTTGTAAACCCTTTTGAATAAGTGGGCAGAATAGTTCACCACTAGGTCATGGCCAAGTAAGCCATGACACTGGTTGTGAATCCCTATGTAGAACATTTTTATGGCTAAAATATGTGACATTTATGTGAACTATGCCATGATATATTACAATTGTGATTTCCATGACAAAATATGAGATTTTAATATGAATCATGTGATGATATGGTTGACATAATCATATGATATATGTTGAATCATGCCATGATGTGACATACTAAGATATTATTGAGAAAAGAATGGGACTGAATGATATTATTATTGTGGCAAAGATGATCTTTAAGCAAATGGAGAATTGTGAGAAAGTAAATGTTCAATTACTCTAACTAGGACTAGAGCTAGGATAGATGGCATCCTATTGAGAGAGTTTTGGTACCACCTAAGCCTACAGTTGGCCATTATGGAAGATAAGACCCATGCATTAAGGGTTTAGGCTTAGAGTGGCACCCTCGAAGACTTTATGATGATCTTTTTCTGAATGAAGAGATGCTTAGTGTGTTATGATATACATGTTGCTTGTGATGCCATGAAATCGTGGTTGATTTGATTGTACATTTGCACCACTAAGCACGAGTTGCTTAGCCTATGAGTGTTTCTCATGCGCAGGTTGGAAGATCTTGTAGTTGTTGATAGGAGATAGAGCCTAAGTAGCCAGATGTCAAGCCGACACTAGGGGAAATGGTGATACATACATTTGAAATTTTTGGTTTTGTATTGTAAAAAGCTATTTTGAGATATATTTCATATTTGGAAGAATGTGTAGTTATGAGCTAGATTTAGCTCAAGAGATTTTATGGATAAAATATAATGTTTTCATTTTTCCTATTTTATTGGTTTCAAACTTAACTCATCATGCAAAGTTGTTTTAAAAATAAGTAGGTTTTCTTTCTCATGCATCATAATACTTCCATATATAGTTGAGGTTTATTCTCTGATTTTATGGTGGGCTATGATAAATAGTCTTCCTCTTTCTCATACGGCAGACTGGAACAGTCCGTTCTTTGGAAAAGCAGACAGAAAGTCCTTTGACTCCACCAGAGTCAATTTCACCCTATATTAGGAATTTTTTATTTTCTTTCACCCTAATATGGTAAATACTTTATTGAAATACCTCAAATAGGGAAAAAGCCCTAATCTCATCCATCTATTTTCAAAAATAGCAAGAGAGCTCAAAATCTAGCAGATCCAACTACAAGAATTCTTTGACTGTGTTTTTTCTTTTGGTAGAAATGGAATCTATAAATTTTTGCTTTCATAATGTAGCTATCATTTATAATAGTCATGTGGCTCAAATTTTTTGTAATTTGGCTGCCTTTTTTTTTTTTTTTGCCATATGGCTAGGGTATTTATTGTAATGCTATAATTTTGTTTAGGGAATCAACCTTTTCTGCTTGAAATGCGGACTTTGTTGGATATACAGCCAACTTTTTTAATCACAATTATCACTATTTTGTTTTACATGGCAAATTGCTCTTCCTGAAATGCCTATTGTCTTCCACCCATTTGCTTCCACTTTATGGGTTTAGACTTTTGTGAATATTAGAATTGTATTATTTAAAGGATCACATTTCAATTGTATTGCATAATAAAAGATGGTGTTTATATATATCAACATCAAAACTTACATAAAGAACAACAAAACATAATAAACATTTCATTCATTCAGACATTTCATCAAACACATTTGATACAACTACATCAACAGCTACATATTTGGCAATATATCTAAATTCATCTACCTAACAACAAGTAAGAAAATCCTATTGCTACAACCAACATACATAATAATAAAAAATGACAAATATCAATCCATTTCAGTTTCTATCAGCTACCTCAAACTCAATGAGCTTGCACTTAATCTTGTTGTTCTCCTCCACTAACATTGCCACAAGCATTTCATAACTACCAACTTTCTCAATCATCTTCATCAACTCATTCTGCATTTTGGCTTCCTTCATTTACTCTCTACCAATTCAATCTCTATTTCTTTAATCTTTCAAAGATATAATTGTAATGTTTCCCTACACTTCCAACAATCCTCATTATCCACCCAGTCGAAAAGATCGCAACATCTTGGAATAGTTGCACTCTAAATCGTCTCCCATATGACTCTACTCTCTTTCATGATCTAATTAGAGACGACAATAAATATTTACATTTCCCCACTACAAAATCCCTTCGATATGTTGAACGTACATTTGAAATCATCTTGACTTGATTATGCTTTTCCTCTCTTTGACTTCAAGTTGCTCATCCTCCCTTTGGCTATCTTCCTCTGAAATTTTAATTTCTAAGGTTTGTGAATTATGTAAAAGAGAAAAGAATTGGGATTTATACCATGTAAGAGAGATTGGAGCCATGTATGAAAGATATTAGTGCCACTTAAGAGAGAGACTCTCATGTATGAGAGAGAAATGGAGCTAACTCGAACTTTTTAAATGGTGTAACTGCTATGTACTTAAAGTTGCTAACGACGTTAATCACACTACTCATTTTGCACAAAAAAAAATACGTACTTAAAGTTGCAAAAGGCAATAACCATAAGCATGTTTTCTGAACTTTTCCATTTTATCTTTATACTTTTATTCAACTTTGGGCAATTCTAGCAACACTTTTAAGCCCTAACAATTATTTTTGAACCTAAAATCTTTATTTGAAAAAGCTTTTTAATACATTTTTGTAAAGTTTGTGCATTGAATCAATGGTTTTATATCTTTATCATGACTATTTTACAAGAGATGCACCAATTGAACTAACACCAACTGATATTTGAGCGACCTTAAAATGTAGAAATAGAGTAAAAAGTTAGATATGAATCACTACATTTTTCAAAAATATAATGCTCTCGTGATTTTATGAAACTTCTACCTATTTCTACGTTTTATTATGGCAGATTCAAGTTAATTACACTGCCAATTCCTTAAATAGATAATACATAAAAATTCAATATCCAAATTATTATTTGTAACATAAAAATACCTAAATTATTATTTTGTAGCATTACACTTTCGTCAACTCTTGTTAATTTCTGCTAATGGCATGATGAGGTGTAATATCCATATCATTATTTAATTAAAAAAATGCGAATAACATGTATATACCCATGTAACAAAATGGTACTCGAATTAATTAAAATGTAACAACAAGGTACTTAACCTATTTATCTTGAAATTTAACGAGACTTATATTACATATAATCTAACATTTTAATTGTTGAATACAACAACCAAATTCTAGTGACCTCAAGGTGAGATCAAATAGGCCAAAAGAATTAAGAGAATCAAAGTAAGAAAGGCTAGAAGAGAAATAGAAGTTTAAGTAGAAAAGGAAGAATAAGCATATGAGAGTGAGAATCGAAAAAGAAATGTTTGAAATAGAAATTCAAGCATGATTCTCATTTCATGCATAATATTTAAATAGATCAAAGTATGCATTTATCTATTTGTAAGTGGACAGGTCACAATACCCATCTAACAATTAAGCTATTTTCTAACAAGGAAACTTAATTTCTCCAAATAAGCTGCCACCTGAACTATGATGATTAGCTTACCTAACTAACATTGCTAATATCGAGCAAAAATAACAAAAATAAGAAAATGATGAATACTTAACAAATAGTGCTAGTAGCTGTCTTATCCAATTAACTCTCGCAATTCATGCATGTTGACAGCTTACAGAAGCTTCTACCAAAGACTTCTTTGAGGCATTGCTAGATTGGACTTTAGTATAGGCTCCATTAAACTGGGCTTTTTTGGATTGAGCTTCAAGTCCCTCTAAAACAAACTCATCATTCATCACTTTACTAGATGGGATTCCCTTCATTGGAAATTTTGAATGGTTTATTTCCTTTTGGGTTATGACAATACCCCTTTATGTCCCTCTAAACCACACTAGTCATTCATCACTTTACTATATGGGATTCCCTTCATCAGATCTTTTGAATGGTTTGTTTCCTTTTGGGTTATGACAATACCCTCCTCCCTTTGAACCATATTGTCCTCAAGGTGCAAAGTTGGAAATTGAGATTTGAGGAAAAAGAGATCCTCCTAAGTAGTTTCTTTAGGTTGCAAATTAGTCTGTTGCACCTTGACTTGACGAATGGATTGGCCTTTCCTATTGAGAATTACGTGTTCAACTATATCTAAAGGGTCAACCTTAGGAACACCATCTGAAGTGCAATCAAGAAGTGAAGGCAAGGAAATATGATCTCCCATAGCTTTTTTAAGTAGGGATACATGAAAAATATCATGGATTGTAGTACCGGGAGGTACAGCCAATTGATATGCTACTAGGTCAATTTTAGAAACCATAGGAAAAGGCCCATAGTATTTGGCAAATAGTTTAAGACTCTTTCATACAACTAAGGTGCTCTATTTATATGGTTGCAATTTTAAGTTAACCTTGTCTCCTACTTGAAATTCTCTTTTAGAATGATGTTGATCTACCCATTGCTTGAGGGATTTTATGCTTGCATAAGCTAATCTTATAGTAGAGAGGCCATTTGATGTCTCTCTTACATCAAAGCTTCTAGAGTGGCATATGAAGCTTTAATATTAGGAAAGAAATGATGAGATAGAGGTTAGTACCCATAAAGGGCCTAAAATAAAGTCATGTGTAAGCTATTAGGTAGTTGCTGTTATACCGGTACTTAACCATGCTCAGCCACTTGACCAAGTTTTGGGTTTATGGAAGCATATAGTTTCGATGCATTTATTTATCCTTTCTGTTTGGTTATCGGTTTGGGGGTGGTAAGAGGTGGAAAGCTACAATTTGGTATGTAAAAGTTTGAATAACTCCTGCCAAAGGAGACTAGTAATTTTGTCTCTCTGAAAAAACAGTGGTGGATAAGCCATGTAACTTAAAGATAGTATCCATGAAAGTTTAAGCTATGGTGGCTGTAGTAAAAAGATGTTAGAGAGGAATAAAATGAGCATATTTGGTGAATTTATCCACCACGACAAAGATAGTATCTCTCCTCTCAGACGTCAGTAATTTCTCTATGAAATCCATGATATGTGAGTCCAAATTGATGATGGAATTAGGAATGGTTGTAGGAGGCTTGGATGTACCACTTGTTTTGTCTTACATCTTTGACAAACTTTACACTTGGAAAACCTACAATTGTATGATTTCATGTTAGGCAAGTAAAAGATAGAGGAAAGGCATTGATAAGTACCTAAAATGCTAGAATGGTCGCCTAAAGCAAAGTTATCAGCTTGTTGCAGCAAATTATCTCTAAGCTTAGTAGAAGAGCAAATATAGATTGTGGTTTTGTAATACAACAAGCCTTCATGTAAGCTGAAATTAGGAAAAGCAGTTGGGAAACCATTAAGATTGTTATATGCTTCTTAGCAGGCTTATCCGTGTCATAACCGGTAAGGACCTCTTGAATCCAAGATGGAATTACTATAGTAATGCTTCCCATTTCACTAGATTTGGTTTCCCTTCTAAATAAAGCATCAATTACTATGTTGTTAGACCCTTTTCTGTAGATAATTTTGTACAGAAGGCCTAAAAGAGTGGTCACAACCTTCTGTTGTATGTAGTTATGAAAGCAAGTGTTTAAAAGACTCATAGTTGGTTTTAATGACAAATTTAGCATGGCTTAAATAGTGCTTCCATTTAGAGACTGCTATAATGATAGGTATGAGCTCTTTTTCATAGATAGACAAGCCTAAATGCCTTTAACTCAAAGTTTGACTAACAAATGCAAGTGGTCTGACTCCTTAAGTCAAGCCAATACCCTGTTAGAGTTTGCATATGCATCTCATACATGTTATGCAATAGAAAATTAAAATTTTACAAACTCCAAGAAGAAGATCAACCTATGTAATCATGAACAATTAAAACTATCTAAAGTAGAATATTTTTACCTCTAAAACTGAGTATTCTTCCATCAATTCTCTTCTTACCGAGTTATAGCAAACCACATAATCCTTTAGGATCACTTCTAATGGTATCCATGCAAATGGAGAAGGGTGAAAACTGTCACGGCCCGGCCCATCCCACCAGATATTGTCCGCTTTGCAGGCCTTCGGCCCACTCACGGATTTAAAACGCGTCTGATGGGGGAAGACCGAACCGCCCCTATAAGGATCAGGACGGCTGGACTCCTTTCCGATGTGGG
>CATIWF010212739.1:0-18176 GCA_949630135.1 Balakata baccata
TTGTATCAGGATGTTGAGCTACAAGCAAAAGTGACAACCAAGTGCTTCTTTGATGTTGATATTGGGGGTGAACCTGCTGGTAGAATTGTTATGGGCCTTTTTGGAGATGTTGTTCCAAAAACTGCTGAGAACTTCCGTGCCCTGTGCACAGGCAAATTTTTTCTCAATAAGGCTAACCATACATTGAAAGCTTCATTTGTATTTGGGATGTAATCATTTGGCATGGCATTTGAATTCTGTGTAAAAAATTTCACCCGCAGGTGAGAAAGGATATGGTTACAAAGGATGCTCCTTTCACCGTGTTATTAAAGATTTCATGATCCAGGGAGGTGACTTCACAGAAGGAGATGTGAGAGCTCTCTCTCTCTCAGTCTCAAACATACTGCTTCATAAGCAAGACATTGGTTTTACTAAGCAGAATATGTTTTTATTGACCAATTGTAGGGAACTGGAGGAATTAGCATTTATGGTTCTAGCTTTGAAGATGAGAGCTTTGATTGTGAGTATTTGCTAGAGACGCAATAACATTCAACTTTTATAGGAGTAGCCCGTACCATCTCATTGTTTTTCACTCGCATATCTTCTTTGGTATGTGCAATTTGATGGGGACCTTGGGGGAGGGGAGGAATGCTGTGGTATTAATATATTGAAGCCGTTATCTGCAGTGAAGCATGTTGGACCTGGAGTGTTGAGCATGGCTAATGCAGGCACTAATACTAATGGGAGCCAATTTTTCATTTGTACAGTAAAAGTAAGTTTCGCTGCAATCTTGTTCTTTTCTTTGAATGCAAATCTTTTCATCCTTTACTGGATATCTTTTCTTTGAAAGGTAGAGAAGTTTTGTTAGGTCAACCTAATCACGTTTAAGTGAAGTTCTTTTTCTTCCTTATTCTTCGTATTTTTTTTCATTTTTGTTAGATAATGTTCTTATTTTGTTGATGCAGACTCCATGGTTGGACAACCGCCATGTTGTGTTCGGGCATGTCATTGAAGGAATGGACATCGTCCGGAAACTTGAATCTGTAGAGACGAGCAGGAGCGATTACCCTCGTGCACCATGTAGGATTACAAATTGTGGGGAGCTACCAATAGATGGCTGATCTTACAGTTCACAGACTGCATTCCACAACACTTCACTTCAGTTTCCTGCGTTCTACTTCCCAATTTTTGTAAGATCTAGGACCCTTCTGATCTTGGAATGGTTTGACACGCGGCTATGTATGCGAAACTTCATCCTTATTAGCTTGGATAAATTAGAGCAAATTTCATCCTTGTGGTAAGCACTATTGTTATGTGAAATAAATAAATGGAAATACTATTTGCTTTGTAACTCCCGTGCAAACAAGGCCATTCTTGATTAGTTGTACAAATGGTTATGTTGTTCTTTCTTCTTAGGACGCCAACTATATGGTTGGCAGGATAATAATCACAATGCTACATGATCATGTATATTGTACAGTGAGCTTTTGAAGAAATTCTTCCATAGACTGAATTTATGTTAGATTAAATCAATGAAACAGTATCACGTAAACAAAATAACTTACATGACACTCAATCTATGAAAAAATTTTCCAAGCTTCAATATCTTCTAAGTGCCAGTTTAGCATTGAGTTTAAAAAAAAAAGGATTTTTTGAAAAAAAATTGTATTTTTAATTTTAAAAATTGTTTTTGGTAAAATAATGTAAATAGATTTTTTTTCCATATACAGGTTTAAAAAAAGTAATTTATAAAAAAGTAAAAAAATTAATCAATTAAATAAAAAATTCAAAATTTGTTTCTGAAACATTTAATAGCAATTCTAAATATTAATTGAATTTTATCTGATAATGGACGCAAATTATATCCTGGGCCCAGGTCTAGGATGCTTTATGGATCCAGGGCCCCGGTTACACTTATGAAAGGTATTTTAATTTTTGGAAATTAACGGCAAACAACTCTGTTTTGTTGTTATGATTTTCGTCCTATTCTGCTTGTTTACTTTTTTTGGCGCAATTTTTTGTTGTTTGGACTTAGTTTATTGTTTGTTCTTCATTCTATCGATTTTCTTCCTTTTTTGATGCAATTTTGGCTTTGGTGTTGCGATTTTAGATTTTGGTGTGATAAAGTGAGAAATTTAGATGTTGCGATTTTGGCATTGTCCTGGTGTTATGACTTTGAATTTGTGTTGATTTGTTGTTGTGTTTTGATTTAATGCAAATATGATTCTATGGATACAAGTTACAAAAGCTTGATTGTGGCTTCTTTTTCGAATGCAGATAAATTTTGCTGTGATTTTTAGTTTGAAATTTTGCTGTTTATGTTGGTTTACAAAGTTGTTTTAGGTTGTTGTTTATATTTGGTTCAAATAGGATTTGTTATTGTGATTCTTTTGTATTTCTATTGTTACTGTTGTTTTTGCTGTTATTATTGTGTATAGTAATTTTATGAAATTGATGTGACATTGATTGGTTCAGTATGTAGAGTTTCATTAGTTTTAATTTGTAAAGATTCATTAGTGATAATATAAAAGGTTCATTATTTTATTAATAAATGTTTACTAGAGATAATTAAAATATTCATTTAGAATAAAAGTAAGATTCATTGGTGCTAATGTAAAGGTTCATTAGTTAATTAATAAAATTTTTTTTTTGTTGTGAACTGTAAGTTGATTCTTAGTTAAGTATAGGTTCATTAGGAATGTACTAAAGATTCACTAGCTTATTAATAAATGTTCATTTTGGTTTTTAGTGCTGGTTCATTAGTTAAATTACAGGTTTATTACTTTAAACAAAGAGGTTGATTTGTTGTAACATATAGGCTCATTTTAAATATGATGTAGGTTTATTATGTTTTTTTTTTGTTTATGATTTTTGTTTATGTTTTTTTAGATGATAGATCTACTATAGCTGCTTTTGGTGGTGATGATTTGTTGAGTGTATTTGTGAAGTCTATTGAATAGGCATATGATTTATATAATGATTATGTTTTTAGAATGAGTTTTAGTGTTAGAAAGAGTAAACAAATGTATAAAGCTGACAATAAAATATTGTCGATGAAATGGTTTTGTTATTCAGAGGTTGGAGAGAAAAAAAATGTAGCAAAAGTAAATTAGTGTTATGTGAAGCTTGATTTCGATGTGGTTGTAAAACTTTTACATAGTTTGATGTGGATGAAAATGAAGTTTGGATTGTAACTCGACATGAAAATGATTACGATCATGAGTTAGCTAAATCAAGCAAAACACACATTCTCTGTTCGCATAGGATGGTGACAAAAATCTAACTTATTTATCTTGAGCATTTGAAGGAGAGTGGGGTTGCGATGTCTAATGGAATTAGATTGCTTAAAAAGCAATCTAGTGGTTCTTTGTTTATTGGTTTTGTTCTTAGGGATAATTATAAGAAACTTTTGAAAGTGCTAAACAAAGAATTATAGAGGAGGTTGGTCTGTTTACATAGAAAAAGAAGTTGATGATATTTCTTATTTAAGTGGAAAAATAAAAAATCCACTTAGTAGCAGAGTGAAGGGTGATTGGAATAAAAGAATTAAGAGTGTAATTGAGAAGAAGTTTAATCAAGCGAAAAGTCGGAGGAAAAGTGCTCAAATGGCTACATTGCAAACGAAAATTACTATATAGACTTCTGTTCAGGTATAAAATGATGAACCTGTATATTTTTTTCAAATGAACCTTAATGTTTAATGAACTTGTTTTTTGTTTTGCAGGAAAATGTTTCACAGTTAGTTGAAAAATGATATCTAGCTCATCCAAACTTTGGCAGTTCAGGATTGGTAACTATTGTTCCAGATTCTAGCTTAAAGCATGCTTGAATTGTATATTCAATTACTTTGAATTTTTTTTAGTGATTATTGTTGTAAAGATACATTTTGGATCACATTTTTTAGGGATAAATTTCACCCACGGTTCTCCAATTATATAACTTGTAACAACTCGATACCTGAAAAATTATTTGTAACACAAAGATACCTCTATTATCTAACTCGTAATAACTCGGTATCTGAAAGATTATTTGTAACACAAAGTTATCTCAATTTTTATTTTGTAACATAAAAGTAGCTTAACTTTTATTTTGTAACTAAATAGTACTTCCGTATTTGAATATTAGTCTCCCTAATATAAGTGTGATATAAAATATTCACATCAAATAAATTTTAATAAAAATAAAATTAAATGTAATATTCACATCAGATAAATTTCAATTTTACTGACTGTGTATTACAACTAATTTTATTTTTATTAAAATTTATCTGGATATTTCATGTTATACTTTTATTAAAGAAACTAAGGGGTGTTTGAGAGTGTTGTTAAGTGTTCCAAAAGCAGGTTTTAAATTTTTTTATTTAATTGACTAAATTTTTTTAATTTTTATGAATTATTTTTTTTCAAATATACTTCTGGAAAAAATATATATTTATTTGTATTTACTAAAAATAGTTTTCAAAACTCAAAAATGTTGAAAATACAAAATTTTTTTCTGAAATTTTTTTTTCCAAAGACAATGCTAAATGAACAATAATAATTGAAGACATAAGTACTATTTAGTTACAAAAAAGTTGAGGTATTTTTGTGTTATAAATAATTTTTAAAGTACTGAATTGTTACAATTTATATAATTTGGGTAACTTTGTGTTACAATTAATCTTTCAGGTACCAAGTTGTTACTAGTTAGATAATTGAGGTACATTTGTGTTACAAACAATTTTTCAGGTACCGAGTTATTAGGAGTTATATAATTGGAAGACCGTGAGTGAAATTCACCCCATTTTTTAGATATTAATAACGAATGAAGATGTAGCTTTATTTCATTGCCAGATATTTATTAATTTTTTTAGTCATTAAAAATGTAAAGTTGCAATTTGAATCACATCTTTTGGTCATTAATAATGAATGAAGATCTAACTTTATTTCATTGATAATAAATCTGCAGTTTTACAAAACAAATGAACTTTTTTAGAGAAAATAATGAACATTTTCTTCAATGATAATGAATCTAAAATTTAAAACAAAATGAACATATATTAATAAGGTAATGAACTTATCGTGTACAACAAATGAACCTTTAATGATGAACTAGTGAACTTTTATTTTATTCCAAATGAACCTTTAATGATGAATTAATGAACTCTGCTTTATACATCTCGATGTGTCTCATGGGATAGAGTCAACTGTCAAAATATTTTATGCTTGATCTCCATGGCATGTTGATCAATTTACAGTTTATTCCTAATAAAGCTACAATTTACAAAAAAAAAATGAACTTTTATTAATAATCTAATAAACTTTTTAGTTTAATCATAATGAAATTATATATTATAATAAATGAACATTTATTGATAACCTAATGAATTTTTATTTTATTCGTAATAATGAATGTACAGTTTTACAAAAAATGAGATTTTTTAAAGAAACTAATAAACATTTTCTTCAATGATAATGAACCAAAAATTTAAAAGAAGGTGAACATATATTAATAAGGTAATGAACATGTCGTGTACAACAAATAAACTTTTATTGATGAACAAACGAACTTTTATTTTATTTCGAATGAACTTTTATTAATGATCTAATGAATTTTCACTTTATTCTCTTTAAAGGAATCAAAAGTTTATAACAAATGAATTTGTATTATTTGAATATTCTCTCTAAAGAAACATGTAATCAACATGTACTATATTAATATTGTAAAATATTTAAACTACAATGTATTTTATAATGGAGCTATTCTTGAAAGTATATTAACAATCCAAAACATCATTCCTTCAAAGCATTTAAATGTGCAATGACAAAATATTCTCAAAACTTTGATTCGGTGAATTACTTCTTTGCTTATTGGAGTACTTCATCCCTGCAAGTATTAATTTTCATTAACAGTATATATAAGTAGTATTTTGCTCTAAGTGATTTTAGGAAAAGTTCATCATTATCTTTCTTAAAACTACAATTCCAATTTTCTTTATTCTCTTTATATGTCTCTATGTGTCTCATTGTATAGACTCCACAATTAGGATACTGTCTGCTTGATCTCCATGGCATTTTGGCTAGATTTTCAGCGTATTTTGACAGATCTTTGTCTTGATGGATTTTGCAATTTGCCAACTAGATTCTAAACGCTTTAGCATGTAATATAGATAAAGTAAGGAATTTGCAATATCAAGAAATATAAAAAGCAAAAATAGTAATGAACTTATTGCTTATTACTAATGAACTCATGACATAGATTGTAATGAAGGTACAATTTGTAACAGGTAAACTTACTATAATTCTTGGGGAGCCTTCGTATTTCTTATTGTAAGACACTTTGAGAAGTCTGTTGTCTATATTGTCTACTCTTCCCATCTTGAAGTTAATGCAAACTACAAAATAATGTGCATATCGATGAATTGATAAATGATGAAAGTTGAAGAACCTATAGTTTGATAACTAGTGAACTTCTGAATTTCAAATAATGAACCTATAGACTTATAAAACAAAGCAAATAGACAGAAACTACAAAAAGAAATTATGAATATTTAGTTAATAACTAATGAACATTGCTTTTTTAACTAATAAACATTTTATAAATTGAGTAATTAACATAAATCATGAAGCAAATTTATACAAATTTGACAGACAGAAATCAAATTATAAACATGTAGTTTATGACTAATGAACCTTGCTTTTTTAAGTAATGAACATTTTATTAATTGAGTAATGAACCTAAATCATGAAGCAAATAAATACAAATTTGACCGATAAAAATAACAGAAATCAAAATATAAACATGTAGTTAATAATAACTAATGAACATTGCTTTTTTAATTAATGAACCTCATGTAGCAAAATGATGAATGTTTAGTACTTACCAGGTTAGCTTCACCAATGTCAATTTTGATAGAGTCTAATTTTCTTTTCAAAATTCCTTCAAAATTTTTTTGACATTCTTGAAGGTGTAGGCTTCCAATAAAGAACTTTGTTGTATCCAATTAAAGCTGAAAATAAATAAAATTGAATTATTGTACCTGACAATATGAAGTAATGAAGTTACATTTGTCAACAATGTATACTAGTATGTAGATAAAATGAACATTTTACTTATAAAAGTATTGGTTGAGAAGAATGCTCTTTTTGGTCTTTTGTTTATGTCGACCATGTTCATTCTTATAGACCAAATATCTATTATACTCTTTTCAATGTCTTCTTTGCAAAATATTTGAATTACTTCTCTTGTAAGAAAGTGTTCTTGATACATGAACAATATTTTCCTACTAAAAATTTTTTAAAAAATGGTTAATGCAATGAACATATAGTTATCATGTAGTAAAACTAGTGTATTCAAATCAAAAGTATAGTATAATGAAAAATATAAACTCACTTTCTGCTACTTTGTTTTGTTTGAGGTGCAAATGCAAAGTCTAAGATTAATTTTTCGTTTGTTGGTAAATACTCAAGAATTGCATTATTGCCTATCTAAAATGAGGATCTCAATGCTAAATGAAGCCTTTTGTGCTTCTTTATTGGCTTTTTCCTTTGTTATACATCTTCTATTTCTGTTTCTGATTCAGATTCTTCAATCAATCTAAAAGAAAAATGTAGAGTCTTAATAAAGGTATTGTTCATTGATAATGGACTTTTATTAAGAAACTAATGAATTATTAGTTTATTCCTAATGAACCTACAGTGTTAAAAGCAAATGAATCTTCTCTGAATTAACTAGTAATCCTTTTATTATGTTCCTAATGAACCTATAGCTTAAAACAAAATAAACATCTATGGTACTAATTTAGGATACATACTTATCAAATATTTACACAGGTGTTTGAGGTTCCCCAACATATTCTCTAGGTAGCTTAGTGATAATTCTAGTTTGCTATTGAGTAGTTTGTAGGGCAATTTGTTATTTAGGTAGAGCAATTTGTTGTTCAGACAGACCAATTTGTTGTTATTTAGTTAATCTTTTTTCTTAGGGACTAGCATTAGGAGGAGTAAGTCCCAAGGAGAAGGAAGGGGTTTGTATCTTCAATACTATCTTTTGAATCTCAGGTATTGGTGTTTCAGGCTCTGTGGCAACCAGTGTTTCAGGCTCTGTGTCAACCAGTATTTTAGGCTCTTGACCAGATTGTTAATCATTTTGTTATTCTTCAGGGAGTTTTTCTTATAGAATATGCAATAGCTCGAAAGAGAAGGAAGTAGGAGGAGGTTGCATCTTCGTTGCTGCCCTTTCAAGCTCAGCCACTGCCTGTAGAAAGTTTTCATTTGCAAATAAATCATCATCATCATCTTCAAGTTGCTCTCCTACTTTAGGTACTTCTTGAGAGTTGGATGATATATTGTTGAAGATTTCATTAACTTTGTCAGAAGTTTTCTGTACAACCTAATTGGAATTTGTCCTTCCAACTTCCGTCATAGCTTCCCCAAATTCTACTAGAGTTACTGCAATTTTCTTGATCACAGTCGAAACTTTTTCAACTTTTTCTTGCAATTAACATATTTATAACTAATGAATCAGTACAAAAGTTAATATCTAATGAACATATATGTAGAAACTAATGAAGCGAGAATGAACCTTTGTATTCTAACCTTCCAAACAAATAAAAGTCACAGAAGATATATGATGAACATGTAGTTGATATAAAATGAACCTTTATTTTTTAAATAATGAACCTCTAAGTTTACAGTAATTAATCAAGCAATAAAGGAAAGCTCACATAAAACTAATTAATATTTTGTATTTTTACCTTCCCATGCTCTGTTTTTTGAGCTTGTTTTTGTCTTACTTCTTATTCCTCTTCTATTTTTTCTACTTCATATTCAAAAAGTTCAATAACATTTTTAATGATGGGCAATCGATCAACAACTTTCCTTTTCCCAAAGCTTCCTTCTTTGAGTTCTTCTCTCATTCTTTTCCTGAGTGTTTTTGATGTCCAGTTTGAGATGGTTGGTATTCTTCTTGTAATTTCTCTAACTTTGAGCTCCACTTTGTCCAAGTAAGTTAGTTGTTCATTTGAGGAAAAAAAATTGATTATAATGTTGATGAACCAATAGTTTATAAATAATAAGCCTACAATATTTTAAAAATGAATTTAGTTATTACTTTATTTATAATTAACCAACAATTTATAATAAATGAAACTATCTGAATAAACTAGTGAACTTATAGCTTAAAACAGAGTGAACACTTGTGAATACTCTAATGAACTTTTACTTTATTATTAATGAATGTTCAGTTTATAAACTTTTATCAATAAACTAATGGACTTTTATGTAATTAGTAATAAACCTATTTCTTAAATCAAAATAAATATTTTATTATATTCCTAGTGAACCTAGAATTGTTGATGTTTATCAATAAATTAAATTTAATTGTATATGCATAGATTACTTATCACAAGAAAAGTTATAGGACCTGTGAAAAAACCAGTTGGTTTTTTCCTCCATTCTTGAACATCTATTCTAAGACTCTTTAAGACAAAGTGGCACTGGTTTAGATTATTGATATCATTTACATCAATCAAGGACAATAAGATTATGTTGTTTGATTTTTTGTTTTGATGTCCTTTTATCGGAGAAGAAACCACAAATACCATGAAGTCTCTTTTGAACGCAAGTTCATGATCACCTCTTCTTACAATTTCATCTCTCATTTGTGTAGTTTTTGGGCTTCCACTAATTATGTTCCATCTTTGTCTCCAACTTTTGAGCAACTGGTTATATTATACTGTTTCATAATCAGTCTTAGCCTCAATAACTGGCAGATTTTCATGGGGTATGTTGAATGTTATGATGACATCTTCTTCAGTAAGAACCAATTTTCGTTTATCCTTCAACAGAATAGCAGTGCTACAGTAATCGTATTTTTCGACTAGATACTTATTTCTAATTAATGAATTATTAATACTATTTACTAATAAATTTAATTAGCAAATGATAAAATTAATCCAATTAAATAATACAATCATGTTAGTTTTTCAATAATTTTGTCTGTCTCCCTCCAATTTCCACTTTTATATATAATATAATATAATTATGATGATAAATAGTTAAATATTGCTAAAATAATTATTAAAAAAAGACTGCCCATTATTATGATGTAAGATAGTCAAATATAATTACACAATGTAAGAACAGATTATCGTAGCTAGGATTTAAAATCTATCAATCAATTTTATCCAAAAATAAAAAAATAAAATTTATTTTAGTTTAATTATCGATATTCATTGAGCAACTTATAAAATTTGAATGCATAAGATTTTAAGAATTTCAAACAAAAATAATAACTTTTCAAAAAAATTATTTATAAGAATTGAGGAAGATAATAACTTAAAAAAACAAAACAAAAATAATGAAAATCATATCATTAATATTTTTATTTGTGAAAATTAAAAAAAAATTTAAATTTAAAAATTTCGTTAGCATCTAATAATATTAATGAAAGTTTAAAAATATTATAATATATGGAGGAAAAAATTATTTTTTATTATACAACCCACCACCTATTTGATCTCTTAAGAAACTAAAAAAAAAAAAAAAGATTTATAAAGTTCTGAACCAAATAATTTTTTTTTTAAAAGAAAATACATAAGGCAAAGGAAATTGAGAAAGTAGGATATTTATTGGGGGATTTGAGTTCAACAACAAAAAAAAGTGTAAAATAATAATAATAAGTGAGAAAAAGACAACAATGGTGGCATATGCATTATGCCATAAGTTGTTTTCTATCTTTTTCTTTATTGTTTTTTTTTTTTTTTGGGTTTACTTTTAAGATTGTTTTCTTTATCAACTATTTTTAACTTGTCATAATTACATTGCATTAACAATAAAATCCATTTTAGTTGTTGATTCTCTACGAACAAGGAGCATATGCCCAATAAAATGCAAGGCCTGCCTCTGTTTTTCGTCTTCCCAGCTTAAAAATCCAAACTTGAGGACTTCCCTGCAATCCAATTCAAGCATTTCTTGTATCTAAGCAAAGGAATAGTGTCTCTTGTACTTGGGTTGAGAGAATGGAGCAGCGACTGGGGATTGAGGCAGTCTTGGCTTTCCTCTGCTTCTCCTCTGGTGGTGTGGTCGCAATGGTTATGGATGGATCTGTGGATGTTAATGGAGATTTGAAAGCTCTTTCCTTTGTGGAGAGCGATGCTTCGTCGCCTTCTGCGAAACCTGTTATGGTCGACCTCACTCTTATTCAGGGAGCTCACTCCAAGGGAGCTGGTACTGTACTTATCCCAACTATTATCTCTATAAACAGTATAAAGAAATTCGAATTAGCTCCATAAACAGTATAAATAAATTGGGATTATTATGTAGTATTAATTTCTTATGGCAGTCTGCTTGGATGGAACACTGCCTGGTTACCACTTGCATCGCGGGTCTGGATCGGGAGAAAACAGCTGGCTCATTCAGTTGGAGGTTTGTGAGTCAATTTTCTCATATTGGGCATTGAAAGCTATTATTAGTGAAGAATTAGATGATGAATGTGTGAAGGATTTTAAAAATTCAATTGCTCTCTTATCTTTTGTTACTTTTGACTGATTATGCAGGGAGGTGGATGGTGCAATACCATCAGGAGTTGTGTTTACCGCAAAACTACTCGTCGCGGTTCATCAAATTTTATGGAAAAACAAATTCCCTTCACTGGAATTTTAAGCAATAAAGCAGAAGAAAATCCTGGTTTCTGCTTCACTTAGAAACCTCATTTACTCTGGAAATGTTGATTAATAATCTCTGATTCCACATTGCCTATATGGTGATTTCTTATGCTTTCAGATTTCTTTAACTGGAATAGAGTCAAGTTAAGATACTGTGATGGGGCATCTTTTAGTGGGGAAGGTTATGATGAGGTTGGTGGGAGTATCTAAGCTTCTTAATTTATTCCTGAAAATAATTGCATATACCTCTTTACAATATAAGTGTTTCTAAAAGATGGCTTTGAATATGGCAGCTGGCTGCACATATTACTGAAGGTAATGATTGGGTTAAATCACCTTATATGAGTGGTAATCGCTTAGAATGTTTCAGTGGCGCTATAGTAATGCATATTGTTGCAAAAATGACAACTTTAGACAGATATAGCTCACCATGAATCGAAAAAGTAAAGGTATCGGATCATTAACCGTACCCTTTTTGGTATGGGTATGAATGGTTTGGGCATCCTGCAAAAGTTCCTGTAGCCTCACAATGACCAAACTTTTTTTACATGGAAGTCATGACAGTCTCAAAAAGCTAGGATGTTGGATTGGATTAGATATTCTATTTTAAAGATTAGCATCCAACAGCATAGGTTTTTGAAGTACTCTTCTTTCAGGCTGCAAAGCTTTATTTTCGAGGACAATGAATCTGGTCAGCTGCTATGGAGTATCTAATGGCTGAAGGAATGCAAAATGCCACTCAGGTACTGGAAATTCACTATGCTCTTGTTGCTTTTCTTTTCACATTTCCACTCTATGAACACTTGTGTTTCAGGCTCTTCTTTCTGGATGCTTTGCCGGAGGTCTTGCATCCATAATACACTGCAATGAGTTCGGGGAATTGTTTCCACAATCTACTAGAGTGAAATGCTTAAGTGATGCTGGATTGTTTCTTGATGCGTAAGAAGCATTTATTTACTTTTACCCTTTTATGGTATCTATTCATAGTTTAACACAAATGTCGTTTCTTTTAATTTTAAAAACATGCTGTAGAATTGATGTGTCTGGTAACCGCACTCTTCGGAATATGTATCAAGGTGTAGTTAGCTTACAGGTAAGCTTAATATCTGTTTGTGAGGTCAAATCTGTAGTATAGCTTAAGAGCTCTAATTTGAGCTTTTACTATTGTTGGTTAATATGTTGCAGTACTTTTTTGTCAGTCTCCTACGGGTTTTGAGAATTTTTCCACACATTATCAACCGTTAATTGATCATTGATGTGTGCTGAAATTTTAGGAAGTGCAAAAGAATTTGCCAAGTTCCTGTACCAGCCACCTGGATCCAACTTCAGTAATCGTTGACTTTTTCTTCATTGTTTTGCAGTTTTATGAGTTAGTCAACGAGAATTTATGACACTCTCTCTCATGCAGTGCTTCTTCCCCCAGAATTTGATTGACAATGTCAAGAGTCCATTATTTATTCTCAATGCAGCCTATGATGCATGGCAGGTAATCAGTTTTGTGTGTGCTTTCTCTTCTAATTTAAAGGATTGATAAAATACTTAAACTTATTCAAAATTCATGCAACGTGATGAGATAGTACATTGTCTAGAGAAGGACGCTATCTTCTGTCCGCTGCATCCCTAGGTTTTTTTTCCCTTTGTGGAAGATTTGAATTTAAGTAGATGGAATGGAGACTAGGGAAAAAAAGAGGTAATTCAGCCAACTTCATAATTTGAGATTATCAGTAAGATGAGTTGAGTATCTGAACTTACACCTACTCAGTCCCAACCTACGAGACAATGAACAGAAACCATTTACAGATAGCTAACCTATAAATTTAAAAGCAAGTAGAACGGCTTTCTAATTAAGTAGTTTATTTTTATTGTACAGATGGTGTCCTGATGCTTTTTGCCTGGGACTAAATCCCCTCTCTAAGGGATTTTAAGAGGGTAATCCTCTGCAAATCAGCCTGGTGTATTCAGGAAATAATCATAGAATGTTCTTCTACAAAATTTAATCCTAGATAACAAGAAAGGGAATTTCTCTTAGCAATTGCATTAAGTCTGTTGAGTTGTTATCATTATCTAGTTGATATCCTGAACTTGAATAACTTAGATAGCTGTCTGATTTTATCAGGTCCAAGCTAGCTTGATTCCATCATCAGCTGATCCTCATGGTTATTGGAATGAATGCAAACAAAACCACTTAGAATGCAATTCGTCACAGATCCAATTTCTCCAAGGTGATCTTCGAGTTCCACTTAATTAGTTATGCTTGTTTTTTCTTATCTAATGCCTAATTCATCTTACATGTTCATTTATATAGTTGCTTCTCTTTTATTCTTATGGAACAGACTTCAGGAATCAAATGCTTGATGCCCTAAATTCTTTCTCAATGTCAACTCATAATGGTTTATACATAAATTCTTGCTTTGCGCATTGCCAATCCGAGAGACAATATACATGGTTTGCTATTGATTCACCCCTCATAGGGAACAAGGTACTCACTCTATAGTTGCTCTTTTAGAAACATCATAGCAAACATATAATAGGTTTACACATGATTTGTGCCTCTCTCTTACCCCGTAAATAGCCATTCCATATCTACATAGCTTTATTTGAAACTCTCTCATCTGAATCAGACAAAAACTAGCTTCCTGTTTTTCTTATAGAATAATTAACAGCCTTAGCTGGCTGCACTACTTTTTGGGATTGAATAAGCTCATTTGGTGGTGAAACATACTCATCCTGTTTACATAAGTGCACTCATATGTGTTTTATACTTCTAATTTTTCGCCATGCAAGAACGGCATCCACAATCACTCTGATTATATTGTTGTTTATGTAGAGAGTTGCACAATCTGTGGGAGACTGGTATTTTGATCGAGAGAGTTAAAGCTATAGACTGTGCATACCCTTGTGACAACAGCTGCCACAATTTAATTTTCAAGTGAGTGGAACACATCTGCTCACCACAAATTTTCTTCATCCGTTCTCCAATTGCCAATTGTAGAAATTGTAGCATTTGTTTATTATAACCTCAAGTCATCACTTGCTGCAAAATGCAAACACAATGACTAGCATCATTCTCCCCAATTGTGCTGAACATTTGAAGTATTAGTTGTTCTTTCTTGTCTCAGTAGAACATGCAAGTTCACTGGGCTCAGACATAATATAATTCAGATGTTACGATAAAGCTAAGCTTTATTTTTCTCTCACTTATAATACGGTTTATGTTTAATGTGTCTTTCCTTCCAAAATATTGCACCACGAACTCCGAGTGAAATTTTATGCTCATTACTCAGTCCCCTGACCATAATTAGAGGTTGGGTGGGATAGAGCCATCTAAGCGGAAGGAGAGAGACCATGAATGTTATATTTTATGCTAGTAATACTGAATTGATGTAAAGATTGAGGTTATAGAAACAGAATATTAATAAATTTCTTGGTTTTAGTAGTTGAAGTTGAATCTGCACAGGCACTAGTAGAGGGGAACTGTCACATATACTGTGAATGATATGATTAAGTTATTTGAATGGCTATAGCAAAGCTTCATATTCTTTTCTTTTTCTGGATTTCCTCCCTCAGTTTCAATTGTGAGAGACTGCAATTAGTATCTCCTCTGCAGTGATGTTACTTCAACGCTAGTAATCTCTCAGTCCACCAGATTAACACTAATCCCGCTAAGTCTGCTTAGTATTTAATCAGTTTTTGTGCATTATTAGTGGGTGGAATTCAATCCAAATAGTAGGAATCAGAACAGGAAATCCGTTTTTAGGACTTTGATAAAGTTCGGTATTCATTAAAATTCAATCATCAAATACCAATTCTACCTCTTCTGCATAATAGTATCATCTGCCCATTTGTCATTTTACGACCAATGACACAAAATTCAACAGCATAATAATGTATGTCTCTTTTAAAGTCTACATAATCTTAATCAAGCTTTCGATTTTATAACTCATGGTAATCTCACTCTCAATGCTCTAACACTCGATGCAATTAACAAACAACACTATAAACAACGTGAATACAAGCTCCTAGAAATAGGACATCACAATAATAATCAACTATTTTCAGTCAACCAATCCAATGCTCCCACCCCATTATGTGATATTTACACTGCAAAAACATGTACAAACTGGAAATTCTAAGAGCCTGAGTCTCCTACCTTAAATCCCAAATTCACCATCTGAAAAGACAAATTCGATATAATCTTTGTCCTAAAGAAATTGAAGTCCAAACCTCAAATTTCATATACCAACCCAACCTAGGAAAAAAAAAACCTCCTTTTTCTTTTAAAAGATGCGAAATAGTATGGATTAGAAGAATCCGCAAACATTAGTAATTAGTACTCAGAAGCCGCATGACAAGAGGCAGATGCAAGCGCAACTGCCTGTGCCCATACCTTTAGCCTGGCCTTCACATCTCGAGGATCATCACCTACAAAACAAAATCAACACTTACTCAGACACAAATTGATACAAAGTTCGTATCTTTTAGCAATAATGAGAGACACACACACACACAAAATGCCAATTCTCAGCTACCCAATTGGATGCTTTTGTAAGAAAAAGGAAGAAGAGAAAGAAAACTAACCAGGGCTGGAAATGCGCCAATTGGTTTTAGGGGAATTGCCACCACTACTTGTTTCAAGGGTAGATCCTGAAAGAGAGACCCTATTAGGCATTTCTAATTCAAAACCAAGATCTCTACACGCCTTAACTTCATCTAAATCCATACACAAGGATCTTCTCCCTCCCTTTGGCCTGGTTATCACCATCACTCCACCACCCTCACTCTCCCCACTAAAACTATTATAATTACCCACACCCATACTCTCCTCCTCTTTCTTATTCTTATCACTCTTTTCTCTTATTATCCTCCTCTTCCTCAAATTTTTTCTTATTTTACTCTTTTCAGCTTCATTTTCACTTGCATAATCCTTTGCCCTCATAATCTGCCGCCGATTATTCACCAGCCCAGCGCGGCTTCTCTGGCGAGGGGGCGTCGCTGGTAGTGAGTAGCAGCTGGGTTCTTTGTCGGAATCGGAAGAAAGATCAAGCATGCCTATCCCGTCTTCCTCATCATCGGACAGTTCCTCGTCTGCATCAAAGCCTTCTATGGACAATCTTGACATGAACATCCTCATGCCATCACAATCTTGATAATCTTCACCTTCGTTTGTGTACATAGAACCGGTGCAAACAGATAACCTGGACAAATTATGGGGATGAGGCTGATGATCATACCCATCATCAGTATCATGATCATACTCGTCTTCCATCATTGTAGAGGAAAAAACCGTGGTCGAATTCTCATCTGACGCCATAATATACTAAATAATTACACTCACACTGACGAGTATCAAAAACCCAGAAAAATTTCTAAATCAGAGTAAGAGAAAGGGAAGTGCCGAAAAAAATTGTGGCTTTTGATGTTGGTTAACTGTGAATCATTCGCTTCTAGTTTCATGATAAGGTGAAAGTAAACTTGACTCACTAGAGAGCAAATCTATTTATACACTCTCGTTACTAAAATGCCCTTCTACGTGGCACTCTTAGTTTGGGAGTGAAAGGGTTAATATGGTAAATGAGAGCAGACAGGCACACTGACATGCTAATTTCCATAAAAATTCGTGATTAATAATTAGATAGTAGAAAATTCCGCAATTTGTTTTTGATAATAATAATGATTAAGAAATCTAGAAGTAAAAGAGGATTACCAAATAGTAGGGGTTTGTTAACCGAAAAAATTGAAAATTGATTTATTAAAATTTTATTAATGGAAATTGAATCGAATTAAGATAATTGATTCGGTTCGGTTAATTCTGTTTTGTATATAATATATAATATGATTAAATAACATATAATATATTAAAATATAAATATTATATATTATAATATGTAATTATATGTTTTTAATGTATAGTAAATTATATATATAATATATTTTTAATTTTAATTGGTAGGTTTGGTTATTTCTATTTTATAATTTTTAAATCGAATCTAACCGGATTAATATTTTAAAAATCAATCTGAAATAATTGAACTGATTAGATCGAATTAAAATTAATTCGGTTCAATTTTTGATTTTGATTCGATTTTATTCACCGAGCACGAGGTGTAATCAGGAGCATTTGATACCAGTAAATAGGTGACACGTGGAAATAGAGTAGTCTGGATTAAGAAATGGGTCAGCAGTCAAGAGTAGAGATGCCTGCGCGATTTCTAAATTTTTTTTTATAAAAAAAAAGGCCATTCCATAGTCAGGACTCCATTGCCATGTCTCTGTCTCGTAATAACTAATAATAAAAATGTTATTTGTTTCATAATTTTTATATTAAAATATTATAATTTATATTAATCAATTTAAATTAAAATATTTATATTTTAGTTCCGTTAGTATAAAATAAATTAGAATAAATAGTATTATTCAATTAATAAATGCAGATGCGGGGTATTATTAAATTTTTTGTATATGTCAGCTCATGTTATTATGATTTTGAAAATGGAAAAGTCTGGTAAAGTAAAGCTGATAAGGGCAGTGCACAATTAATGTGGCAATTTGAACC
>CATIWF010212846.1:0-61526 GCA_949630135.1 Balakata baccata
AAAATTAGAAATAATTTATAGTGCATACAAGCTAGTTTTTTTTTAATTTAATCAATTAATATTTTATTGTATTTATTATTTTTTACTAATTTAATTTTTCCTAGAGAATTAAAGACAACTAAGATTCATAACTATAAATTATTAGAATATAAATTTAATTGTTAATTTCAAGTTAATTAATGAATAAAATTTATAAATTTAATTAAGAATTTGGGATAATTGATAAAATATTAATTAATACATATAATTTTTATATGGGTTTGATATAGTAATTTATAATAAATAAATGATAAAATATTATAAAGTAGTTTTAAAATTAATGATTAAATAAGTAAATAAAAACAAAAAAAAAGTGAAAAAAAAATCAATCAAGTTCCACAGTGCCGATTTATTTGAATTTAGGATCTAAGTCCTTTTTGCCGCCTAACATCAATTCGTCAGGCGCTCATATCCATCAAAATAGAATTTTGTAGCACCATTAGCAACAATAACATTATCACTAGTAAAAAAGTTATGTTTCTGTGTAGGAACAAAACCTGAATATAAGGGCTGAAAAATAGTTGAACCCATAAATTCTAGTAGCATCTGAGGCATATGAACTCAAAATGTTGTGAATGAGGAGGTACAATTGTCGCCTGTGGATGCATCTATAGGTTGTATGTAGAGACATGACATGGTGTAAATAAGATCGAAGAGTAAAAATCTAATGCTGATGAGGGTTGTGCCCAAAAGATAGATGTAGAAGGCATATACGATATACTAGATATGGATGGCCTAAAATCTGCTGATGAAAATTGTTGAAGCTGATGAAAATAAACAAGCTTTGGCACCCGAGGACATGGTGCAGATGGAAAGACATGAACATTCATATGTCGTTGTCGGCGATGGTGTGATGGCTGATCAGACGGAGCACATGCTAGCTGCAATTCATTTGAAATTGGGGGAAAGAATTGCTACAGATTGAGGAGGTGACATTGTTACTTTCTGTCTATCTTCACAGTACTGCTAATGAATGGGAAGCGACTTGTTGTGTATTATTATTATTATTATATTGTTACTCTCCGTCTATCTTCACATAGTACTGCTAATGAATTGGAGGCGACTTGTTGTGTATTATTATTATTATTATTATTATTATTATTATTATTATGTTGTCCACCTAAAATATAACTAAAAATTCTATCATCATCTTATTATTATTATTATTATTATTATTATTATTATTATTATTATTACAACAACAACAAAATCTAACTAAAAAAACGACAACAACTTATTCACTATAACAAATATACAACAAACATATATATATATATAAATATACATTTAAATTTATCATAACCTTTATTGCCAAAACATCTTTTCTTTTTCAACTTTTCTTCCACAATCACAAATAAACTTCTACAAAAATTAATTCATATAATAATAATTATGTCAAAATATATCATAAATTTATCTACCTAAATTTTTTTAAAAAATTTATCTATCTACTAATTTATTTGTGCAAATTTGTCTATAAAAAAAATATAACTACTAATATTTTTGATAAATAATTTAATAAATTAAGAAATATTATACAAGTTTAGAGGACATATTACAACAACTTATTCACAAGACTCATGCTAAAAATATACAAATTAAAATTATTACTTGTAACACCTCACTCATATAATGGGAATAATTCTACTATATAAGTGGAATGCCACATAACCGACTAGATGATTATGCCGAATAATTTTTTTTCCTCCGTTTATTATTTCTATTTATCTGTTTATACATGTTAGGCATGTCTTTCCAATTTATTTCTTACTTCATACTATATACATATATATTACTTGATATAACTTCTTTTATTTACATTTTAAATAATTTCATCTACAATTTATATTCATTATACATATACAATATATTTTTATCTAAACCCATATATATGACTAAAATCAAAAAGTACAAAGTAACCGACTTAATGGCAGAGTCTTCAATGTCTCTTCTGATATGGGTTCAGACTCTTCTTGATTAATTTTAGATTCTAATATCTACAAACTTTATTTCCTGCGTGAGAAAGTCTCACGTTACACTATCTCTAGCTTAGTGATACATATAAGCATTTAAGTTCTACATGCAGTCATATAAAAACATGACATATATTTTATGTCAGATATCACAATAATAATATATGTGTCATTAATGAATGAACATACTGTTACATATGATTATATCATATTTTCATGACATCATATATTTCATTTATCAATTTAACTTACTTCGCAATATAATTATAACTCATGTCATTCAATTAATTTCTCTATATTATCTTAATTTAATTTGTTTCCATCTATTATTTTAATTAAATGGTTATTTCCATATCATGTATATTTATTTGCTATATTGAATATTCATTTTACTTTTACACAATCAACTAATCACAAAATTAAAATTATATCATTACATAGTATTCGACCGTGTTTGACCAGTTAAAGGATATTAACATACTTTAATTTTATTTTCAAATTATAAGGTAAACACATAAAACACTTCATATTCAAATCTAATCAATATTTAATATATTTTATACCATTTCAAAGTTCAAATCATACTAAAAATATCATTCTCATGCTCAATCAATGCAAGTTCCATTGTTAAGTATTTTACCTTTTATATATAACCATATTTACTATACAATATATATGACAAAAGAATTTCATATACTAACATAATTTTCATGCAATATGTAAATAATTATATCACAATCAACATATATACAATAATTCTTTTATTATTTAATTTACTTATAACATTATTATTAATATTCTTATCATTATGTTTTTATTCTAGTTTAGCCCATAACACCTATATCCAAACTAATTAATATGAATAAGGGTTGTCATTTCTAGCATTTTTAATATTGTCATTACCGGTCTATTTAATAATAGTGTCATCACCGGTTTTTTAAATAATAATGTCATCACCGACTTTTTACATAATAGTGTCATGACCGGCATTAAAATTATATCACGCACATATATTTTTTCCCCTTATTGGCATTTTTTTTTTATCATAGCCATCACAATTTCGTTTTTAATATTATTGACATGCACACACATATATATTGATTATGAGTTACAAATATCACATATTAATATATGTATTATATGTCTGTATATGCCAATAAAATCAAAATTTTTAACAACAATCTCACATGCACATCATATCAAATCAAAAAGATCGCAACACATTTTATGTATATGGCAGATTCCAACCCTAATCTTAGGCTTCAATTTCATTCCTCTTATAATTGGATCCGGACTTTATAGTCTTCTATAAACTTTTAGCTCATTGTCTAGCTTTAATTTGCAAAAAAAGTCATCCAAATCCAAGTTTATACTAAAAGATATAACCGTTTTACCATGAGATATTCAACCAAATTTTACCAAGCTTTCACTTGGTATTACCTAACCCGAATTTTATAATATATTTTGAATCTAATTGCAAACTGAATTGCAACTTTTGTTCTGCATAACATTTTTAGTACTATAAGTTAGCTTTCATTTCCAATTAATTTCATATAAATCCAATTACTAAAATAAAAGTTATGATCAAATTTGTCAAAGTTGTTCTAATGAACTTGAAACATGATATTCTTTAGATTTATTACAAGTGAATTAATTCACAACCATATGCAATCATGTTTATGCCTAAAATAAATATTTCATGCTTTTAAGCATACTATTATCCTCATACATAATTATTATACATTCCATAACCACTTATTAATCCTTATTCACAAATATGTCATAACACATAAATACATCACTTTTTAACAATCTATATATATTAACAACCCAACATATCATTTCAAATTCATAATTATATCACACTATATAAAATTATCACTTAAGCATACACATGTCAAATCAATCATGTCAACTTAGGGTGATTGATCTCTATTTTGATCTTGACAATCAAATTAAATATTACTAATGTCTTCATCCAATGTTGTTTTGACAGTGTACAAAGTTTCAAGTCAATTAGATTTGATTTGTTTATTGAACAAATCAAATATTTCCTAGAGACACATAACTTCTGACCGGGACAATGTCTCCCAACCAGGACTTAAGTACAGACCGGGACAATATATGTCCTGACCGGAAAAATATTGCATTCTGATGTTTCAAAGTTCCAGTAGCAAAAGCAGACCGGAACAAGTATATTCCTGACCGGGACTTGAGTACAGACCGGGATAATGAATTTCCCGACCAGGACATTTGACTGAAACTAGCCGTTAAAGAACCGTTGAAGAAAATGACAAATCTGAGGCTGCCATGTGTAAGACTCCAACGGAAATATGAATTTTCCGACCGGAAAACATGGTTTCTTGACTGGAAAACTGTCTCTGACAGACAGCTTTTAGTTAATCTTTTTTAGAACGTTAGAAATAATTTTGGCATCATATGTAACGGCTAATTGGAAGATAAACACTATAAATAGACCTCCAAAAGGCATTAGAAAATAAGAACTTGATTTTAAAAGTGCCAAAACTTTTGTAATTTTAATTCTCATCTCTTTTGTAAGAAAGGTTGAAGTGTTAATATTAAAAATTTGGGTATAGGTTGTCAGAGTGATCCTAGTGAGAAAAACTATTGTTTGGATTTTATGTGAGCCTGTTCAAAATACAAAGAATTGGTTATTGTGTGAGCCATTAAAACACAAGGGATTTGGGTTTGGTGTGAGCCTTGAGAAAACATTTAGTTATGGGTGAGCTAGGAAAACTCTCTAGTTGTGAGTCAGCTAGAAAACTTTCTTGTAATCTCAAGTTGAGATAATATAACTCCTAATTGAGGTTGGGGAGAGGACTAGGATTTGTTAACACCCGAACATCTATAAATCCTTGTGTGCAATCTTCTCTTGCTCCTTTACTTTCTAAATTTTATTTGCATATTGCTCAAACATTTAAAGCAATCCATTAAGCCGAAAATTTCTATTTGCCACCAATTCAACCCCCCCCCCCTTGGTGCTCCATATTACCAACAAATCATACAAAGTGGAGAACAAAAATGCAAATATGTATAGACCTTAATGGAGCTTTACTCAAAATCTAAATTTGTGGAACTTACTTTTCGTACTTGATGGTCACCTCCCTATCCAACTTATTAAGAGCCTAATTTTAAAATGTAATTGACAAATATATTGTTAGAATACATAACTTAATATGATTTAAATAAATACCTAAAGTTTCTCCAATGTGGCAATGTGACCTTCTAAGGTTGTTGACTCTATAAATTTTTATGCGCTCATCCAATTTATGAGATTCTTATTTCAAATTAAATATAACAAATAAGACCATGACATATTAAAATTTTACAATTTTTGGAGTATTACACAATTTTTGATGGAATTCCAAAATTTACCTTGTCTCTTGTTCTTAGGCAGTTTTGAGATACTCAATTTAAAAATTCATATATTTCAACAAATATATTATATTATTGTGAAACTTTGTAAAAACCTAGATAGGATAATTTGGAACATTTTTCATGTATCACTTTTATCAATTTGGCCTCTGAGATCCTCAATTGATAGTGATAATATAACTATTCCAACATAGGGTATCAACCGACCAGTATCTATTTTTATGGTCATAACTCACAAAATGCACAAACATTTTAGTTAAAGATTCCACCAAAGTTTAGCTAAGACATATATCTAAAACTTTCATGTTTGAACCTTTACCCATTTTGGTCTATAAGGATCTCAAAATTGAGTATGAAATTACTAAGGTTGCACGGGTACAAGGAAGTAGCTCATTCAAGGAGCAATCATGATTCATTTCACTATAACTCATCCTACCCAACAGGTATTTACACAAAATTTGGCATACAACTAGTATACACATAGGGCTACAACTTTCATGTTTAGAGTTTTCTTTGATTCATCAAAACAATTAAAAATCGAAGGGTATTCCATTGATACTTTTTTAGGAACCAATTTCAATCAATTACATATATCTTTTTCTATAGGCCAAATCTTGCAAAATTATTTACATAACCATAAACATAAGATATAAATATACAAATTTCATATTTAACACTTCTTCAAAATCAGTTTATGTGGGTATCAAAATCGGGACACAAGACATTGCCACGACATAACGCTAACAGCTCCAAATAACACTCGAATAAGAGAGAAGAGATTGCTTACCAAAAACAATTTAATTTGGAGTGAAAGATTGATGAATTTGGGGTTGCTGTTGGAAGGAAGAATGAAAATGGAGATGAGTTGAGAGAAATGTGTAGAAGCCACCCTTTTATACCCAAAACTTTGCTCCATCAACTCTAATCCTCTTTTTCCTGTCAATTTCTCTCTCTCTCTCTTTTTTTTATCATCCACTTTTTTTTAATTTTTTTTCTTTTTTTCTTTTGTTTTTTTATTAATTTATTATTATTATTATTATTATTACCACACTTTTACATTTATCTATTTCCACTAATATTTATTGAAACACAATTTAATTATGTAGTCTAATTTTATCAAAATAATTTTATCCATCAATTTAATTTATTTTAATTTCTAATTTAATTATTTATTCCATTTTATTCCTATTGTCTTTCATGTGATTTCTATGTATATCACTCTCTCCCACAATTACAAACAAACTCCTACAAAAATTAATTAAAATAATAATAGTTATGTCAAAATATATCATAAATTTATTAACCTAAAAATTTATTTTTTTAAAAATATCTATCTACTAAATTATTTTTGCAAATTGATCTATTTAAAAAAATGTAACTACTAACATTTTTTTATAAATAATTTAAAAAATTAAGAGACAAGGACATGCATATTTACATCTTATGATCTTTTTCCTTTGAAAGTTGACAACTAAAATTTTTTGCAAAAAATAAATTTTGGAAGTATAAATTTTTTTTTGGAGGAGATGAGTTCAAAAAAAGTTTATGGAGCAAAAAAAAAAACCAATTGGAATGGGAAGGATTTGAAGAGAAAGAAATGATGAAATGAGAAGGAAGGGAGAAAAATTATGGAATGATGAGGAATGGAGGTTTAATGAGTTTATATTCTTAGTTGATCGTATTTAATGAAAAAATTATTCTCTAATTGGTGCTCTGCAACGACTGCAGTGAAGGAACAAATGACTGGTTGTTTAGTGTGCCAGTCCACGTAGCACAACAAGCTTCGGTGTGCCCGTTAAAGTAGCACACCGAGATCCGCACAAATCTGCAACTGAGTGCGCCACTCTGACTGGCACACTGAATCTTTGTGCTAATCAAAATGGCGCATTGAGCGCTTTGATCGAAAAAATCACATTAAATTCAGAAATTCTATAAAAAAAAAAAGCTACCCTAAATTCAGAATTATTTTTGCCAATAATTCTAAATTGATTAATTTCTCACTTTCCTTTCTACCATATTATTAGTCTCCTACCAAGAGAATTTTCTACTCTTAAATCTTACAATAAGGCTTCCACTGAGAATTTTTAATATGTGATGATCTACATTCATAAATGTTCTGATCCTAGCTAATTAAGACTTTCAACCTTTTATTTAAAATCTAAATTAATTAGAAGAATTAATACACACAAAAATTATTTATTTTCATTTAAATGTGGATGGAGTTGGGACATTTTGTTAGAAGGCTAAAAAAATAACATAATTCTTAATTGGAAATCGTAGAATTATCAAATATTTATACACAATAATGAGAGAATTTTTAAAAAATCTATGAAGAGGAAAAAAAACATAAAAATAAAAGAGTTTTTTTTTTAATTATTATTATTATTAATGAAAGCATAAAAGTAAACTTAGATACACAGTCAGTCTATGGAATCTTTAATGCAAACATTATTTGTTGATTCTCGAGTAGATGAGTTGATGACAGACTTCCTAAACATCACATAAACCATAATTAAGCTAATTAAGAAAGAAAAACATAATTAATTAAACAGGAAATTCTCAAATTTATTACAAGGGACAACTTAATTAAAGGGATATACGGATGATCAACGCCTTTTGGAAGCAGGCTCTTTCTGAGCATTGAAGTAAACAGTAGCCACTGGAAGCCCCAAATCCAAATGCGCAGCCAGCAGCCGTGTATTGAAATTGGCTCTTGATTGGAATTGCTCCACCCTTCCTATCTCCCCCTTTTGCCGGAATAGCACTAATACATATCGGTGTATTCCCACCGGCGGCCGTGGTCCCACGTACCCCACTATTTCTTTTCCTGCGCAGAATAATTAAATTAGCATGAATTTTGATTTGGATTTCAAAACTAATATAATATTAGTCCAATAACAAAGAAATTTTCGACCCCATTAACCCAATTATATATGTGAATTTAAACCCGAAACGATTTTCTATCAACTGATCATTTTTGAATCGATTCAATTTCGATTTCGGACTGAGGCGGCTGAGCTTGCCATGCAATAAAATAATGTGCCAACAAATCTAAGAATCCAACAAGCTAAAGATGAGTGCGACAAGTGGCGTAAGACGTGTCACTATCACCGCTGACATCCATCAAACTAATACCAGTCACTTCCATATTAAACCACAAATAACAAAAATAAAATGACACGTTTCATGCTGAAAATTACACTATTTTCTCCATTAAAGATTTTGTAAAAAAAAATTTTAAAAATGAAAGTCATGCGGTATATTTTTTTCCGCTTAAGAAACACATGCTTTTCTTTTCTTTTATCATTTTTTTCCGTGATTATGTAATTAATATTGTCTACAATTTAACCCTAGTGTTTATTTTCCATGCATGTCCCTTCTGTGCCAATTTGGAGAGCAATGGGATGCATGCAACTTGATTTGCTTATAGTAAACGACGAATAGATAGCTACTTGGGCAGAGTCAGTGTTATTCGCCACCTTTTATACTTAGCACCAATTGTTTTATATATATATATATATAGAGAGAGAGAGAGAGAGAGAAGGATGTGTCGTGAAAAATAACACTATATATATGCAAAATAAGACGAGTAAAAAGGCTAGAAGATTTTGATCTAAGCCTTTCATAAATGCAAGAAATACGGTATATAATTGATAAAAGAGAGCTGAGAGAGAAATGAATTAATTGAGTATATGGTTTTCAGTGCCTTTTGTAGGATTTGAACCACCTGGTATGTCTGTCACCACCCTGAAATCAGAGAGAATAATTGAAGTTAAAGATTCAATTTCATATGTAGCCAAAATTAAAGGAGGAAAAAGAAAAGATAAGTAATCATCAGGATCTGTCATTACCAGTGAACCCATTCTCGCATGGTGGGTTCACTAGGGCTTGGTGCATCAGGATCTGTCATAACCTATACAAAAATATAACCATGAACCAACTTCTAATTAGATATATGGAAATCTTGAGGCCAATTCGAATATACAATTTGGCAATTCTATTTGTATAATAAGAAAATGAAGCAAGAATTAATAGATTTCCAGACAAAACTAATTCTATATATATAGACTTGCATGCATGCAGGTTGCAGAGAGATTAATTACCAGAGTATAGAGCTCATGAGGATGACCAGAAATAGTAACTTTAGGAGGGCTAACAGCAATAGAAGGTTTAATATCACAGCCATTAGTGACATGCTTAGACCCATAAAACACAGACATATTCACACTTGGCACAAACATGTCCACTACATCGCCTATCACCCGCCCTACTACCAGAGGATCAACTGACCCAGCCATCAAAAAACAGAGAGAAATTGTGGAAAACTGAAGGGGATGGTGTAGAGTTTATATACAGGAGTTAAAGGTGAATAGGCCTCTTGGATTACTGTAACCTATAGCCCATGCATAGGGCATCATAAAGTTGATTGCAGCAGAGTTTCACACGCGGGCGACCACCACCCGTGATCAAACCACCTTGTTTTGGTTTTTTCTTCAACAATTGATTCCACCCTTTTGGAGTTTTTCGTTAAGGAAAATCAACCTCATTATTTGACACTTACATATTTTTCTTCTTTTTTTCCCCATATCCCTTTATACTAATTTTATCTTGATCTATATTATTATTTTATTAGTAATTGTATCTTTTTGTGACATTTTTTTTATTGAAATTAAATTATATTATTTTGGCATAAATACATATGCATTCTCATTCATTTTACAATCAATTCTGCTCGAAATTTAATTATATTTAAGACTCTTTAGTTCACCATTTCCTAATTTATGTTTACAATTAATCTATCAATACAAAATTCTCTTTCATATTTAGTTTAAAATGAATATAACATGAATTAAAGAGTTTGGATAATTATCTGCATCACATTTAATTCAAATTAAAAAGATAATTTTATATTTGTAAACTAGAGGCATTATTCTAATTTTCAAAAAACTGTCAAAACAATTTTTTTTTTGTTGGCAGAAGCTGGATATTGAATCCAAAATTTTCCATCAATGTCATGACTAGTTCATATTGATATACTAATTGATTTAGTCTCCATTAGTTAAAAAAAAAAAATTAAATGATAACTAATTGTTAAACAAGGTAATTCATAACAAAAATTAAAATAAAGTACAAGGCGTAATCATCCTTTGGTTATGTGATCCAGCTAGGGCTGCGAAGTTATTCGAGTTTTGGTTAAAAAAAAGTTCATTCGAAATTGTTTGATAATTTTAATGAGCCGAGATCAAGTTTGACAGTATTTAGTTCGTTATTCGTTTATAGGCTTACAGATATGTTTGTTTACAGGCTCGTAAACATATTCGCTTATAGGCTTGTAATACATTTACATTCGTTTAAAAAGTTCGAAAATATGTTTGTTTAAAAGCTTGCAAATGTGTTCGTTAAAGGCTTACAAACGTATTTATTTAAAAAACTCGTGAATATGTTCATGAATATTTTTATTTATAGGCTCGGGAACACGTTCACGAACATATTCATTTATAAGCTCACTGATATATTCGATTGTAGGCTTGCGAATATACTAACAAACGCGTTCATTTATAGGCTCATTAATATGTTCGTATATATGCTTACAAACATATTCATTTATAAATAAAATTATATTAATATTTATCGTTTATATTCTATTTTTAATATATTAAATAAAATAATATTATTTAAAAAAAAGATAATGGTGTACAAAACCGATATTTAAATATTTATAATTAAAAATAAAATAATTTACATATAAAAGTGTAATATTATTAATAATCTTTACATTTATTAAATAAATATAATTAAAATGAAGGTTCCTTCTAAGGTGTAACAATATGCTTGCATATCAACCGTTGAATGAGCATATACCTCATCTAAATTGTTCATTGATTTATAATTTCAACCGTTGGATGAATATATTGTGATCCGAGTCATTCATTAAACCTGGAGTACCACTACATCAAGTGTACTATAAAATGAGCCTAAAATTAATAACTTATAATTATATATACTTTAATCCATAAAATTAAAATTATAAAATTATCAATTGATTAGTAAAATTAATATTTTATTTTCCATGAGCAATTAATGCAGACCAGTAAGTTATTTTGATTTTTCAATTTATGTTTTCTTGCTTTTATTCGTTTTGTTAATTATCTTGAGTTTGTTATTGATAATTATATATGGACCCATGATACATTTCAAATGTTAATTATTCTGAACATATATATAGATTTATCAATAATTAATCTTCTTTTGATTGCTATATCGAGAGTAATTATAAACCAACAATATCTAAAATTATAGTTAATAATTGTATTGATGGTGCCATTTCAATTTAACCCATTATAAGGGAAAATTTATTACAAAAAAATGTTGAAATTTTTAGATTAAATTCTCTACAATTACTCTCAAAAAATTTCACATTAATATTGAACCAAATCTCTAAATATTAATTATAAGTATACAATTGAATTTGCTTATCATAAAAAAAATAACTATTTGTTAATAAGTAAATTAAAAAGAAAAGAAAAATTAAAAAAAATCATGAACTTTACAATATATTACAATTATTTTCAATTCTAAAAAAAATTATATTTAAATTATATAAACTTTCACTTTTAAAACAAATATTGTTTCGATAACATAAAATAATTAGTATATGATTAATAAAATATATTTTATTTTTTTATTTTAGTTATATTTATATAATTTTCATCGAAAAAATTGTAATATAATACATTTAAATAATTCCAGACATACACTTTTTTTATTTGTTCTCTTAACTGTTTCGAGTCATGTTCTAACATGAATTTTTCTTAAGTATATATATGTTTTTAGTTAATCTCATTCTAAGAAAATATCAATTAAAAAAAAAGAAATTTTTATGCTCCATAATTACTTTTAAAAAATTTCACATCATAAATACATTAATGTTGAATCAAAATATCTAAATATTAATTATAAATCTACTATAAAATATGAAGTCACTTATTTTACATGTGTCTAATTTATCTACATACAATTTATTTTACAATTTTCATTAACCACCAATATTAATTATAATTATTTTCATTTAATACATATATAAGCACTGTTTGGATTAAGAGATTTTAAAATCTATAGATTTCATAAAATCCATGGATTGTGAAATCCATAAATTTTAAGAATTTCATCGTTTTGTTTAACTATAAAATCTATGGATTGATAATGTAATTACTCTTACACTTATATTTAGTTCAATAACCACAATTCATGAATTTAATAATTAATTTCCAATTTTACTATTTATTAATTATTGATAATTTTATTAATAATTAAGCATATGCAATCAATTCCACTATATGTTTTAAAAATTTTAAAAATAAAATTGATTATTTTAAGAGTTGAAAACTAAAAAAATAAAAAATAAAGTTATTATATGTTATAATTGTAATATCCTCTCATATAGCATACAAACCGCCACACAAAGGAGTACTACCTCATATATATACTACTGATTTCTTAATTATTAATTATACCTTTTAAACGTATGACATTAACATTCATATGATCAATCATAGTAACATATAATCATATAAATAAACATCATGTGTCCATGTTTATATAATACTTCATAACAAAAAAATCTGTAATCAAGGCTAACCGCACCCAAATAATACAATCTTGCAAAATCTCAAATCCATAAGTTCATAATCCAAAATCCATTTTAAACAAATGTCAAATATCTCAAAATGCATGAATAAAGTAAAATGCATAAAATATAAGCTGACTCAAAATCTAAATGCTCTGACTGGCTTGGCTTTTTTGTGTCAAGTCTTTCTGTGGCTCCGAACCTGCGTGCAAGAAACTCACTCCTAAATTATTCAAGCTTAATAGTACATATAATCATATAAATTTTATCGTACATAACATGCAATTCATATCATATAAATCATAGTCATGTTACCATGCAATTCAAATTCATTTCACCATCACAGTAGTGTATTTGGTAAACGGAAACCATTCCTATATTCATAAATATTGTAACATAATTTCCTGTTTTCCATTTATCCAATTAATTCGCCTAATTACTCTACACTAGACTACCGGATATGAGTTATGAATAGGGGTACTCTCGGAGCTGAAACCACCCTACCCACCTAATCATGTATGTCTGAATCTATATTCAAGTCCAGTGCGCTCTTGGAGCTGAAGCCAATTTGACTGAAAATTAAATAATTACTAGCATAATGGGTTAAAGGCGCTTTCAAAGCTAAAGTCGCATTGCCCTAAAATAAATGCATGAAATAAACCGTAACTACCCTTAAAGACATGTCATCTATCCTATAGTCAATCTTAATATGAGTAAAGACATTTACGTCTTTTCTTTTATTCGCATGAATAATATCACATGCTCAAAAATAATATTTTTATGATATCGCATAATAGCATGAATATTATAGCATATCATCATGTTAATCCTCATTTCAATATCACACCACAATAACAATTTCAAATAGAGCCCTCATTGTCATCATATGCATATTCATATATTTAGATCACATCATAGTGTATGTATCATCATATACATCTTGTCATAGCATAGCATATCATTTCTTAAATTAAGATGTCACATATTCATGCTTCCCTAATTTATATCATGGTATACAAGACATATGTATTAAATATTATCATATCTAATATCATATACCTGCATACGAGTATATCTATACCTTAGCACACTGCAATAACGTTGCCGTTGGCTATGCCCATTGCAGGATTGTGCAGGCCTGGGTCTCGTGAGTCTCAACTGGGACTCCATTTTTCCGACTGAGAAAGACTCGAAATTAGTAATGTGAAACTCAGTTTTCACATGCTAACTCTAATTCTCTTGATTCAAAAAGCATCACACCAATTCCAGAATATCATATATCATTTAAAAAAACCATTTTGTCATTATGAACGTGCCATAATCCATTTAACTCATCTAGTATTGATTTAAATATGAAATTCATGAATAATCCATGTCTTTAATCCATACAATCGTTTCTAAACTATTCAGATCAAGGTTCATAACATTTAACAGAGATATAACATAAAAAATATCTAGGCATTAGCAAACATGCAGCAAAAAAGCGAATGAATATGATTATATGTACAAACCTCTAACAATAGAGCCGAAACCCTCACTTTTAATGTTCCTCACCAGCTAGTTGCTCTTTTCCACCTTCTATCACGTTCTCTATAAGAGAAAACACATTCTAAAGGTCACAAATCCATCAAAAGGTGCAAAATACACTATGTTCATATGAGTTTACCAAAACCAAAACCCTAATCTAAAGAAATCTCCAATTCAAAATCGTAAATCATGAACTTAAACGATTGAGAGCTTAAAAGAGACAGACACTTATTGATTAACGAAGAAAATGAGAGAACAATCAGAGGAAATTCAGCCTTTAATATATCCAAAGCGTTCAAGTTGTGTTCTTAGAGTAACACTCCTAAAAACCCTTATTTAATCTTGTTAAATAATCTTTTAGAGTGATTTTATGGATTGGAAATCAAGGGGAATTGGTGGAGGATGAAGGAGGGTGTCTCTGGAGTGTTTAGGGTGTGCAAAGGGCAGCTAGGATTCTGACAAATGCGAAAAACGATGCAAAATGTGTATACAATCCAGAGACAAATCCCAACCGGAAAACCCAATATTGAGAGCGGGATACCTCTCCCGACCGTGACACTACAGTCCCGAGTGGGACACTGTCTTAAAAAACTTTTTATTCTGCAAACCAATTAGATCCATTTTATATTTTTACTTTTAATTACCAAAATGTTCATCATTTTCCATATTACACCTAGGCCCTATATTGTGGATGTTACAATAATACTTACTTACACTGCTAAAAAATATTTTTCATTATATATGCAAAATAATAATAATAATAATAATAATAATAATAAAAAAGCAATTAGTTGATATTAAAAAAATAATTTTTGCTTTTTTAGAATTAAGAATAGTTTTGGAATATTGTTAATTTATTATGGTCAATATTAGAATAAAAAAATATAACAAATATCCTTCATTGTTCAAAATTCATGGATTTTAATTGATAAGAGATTTTCCAAATTCATAAATTTTGATATTTTTGAAGTAGTCAAACGATAGATTTGATATAAATCCATGAATTGTTCAAAATTTCTCATTTAAAATCTTTTAATTCAAACATAGCTATAATTTATATATCACATAAAATTTGAAATACTTAAAATATTAATATAAAAATAAAAACCCTAATCTCTAAAAAAAAGAATTAAAAACACTAACTATATAAATTAATTTTTTCATTTGGATCCCTAGCAGTAGCAGCCTCTCTTTTTCTCCCATCCCTTCTCGGCTTCTCTACCCTAGCAACATCCATCTCTTTTTCTCACCATTTCTAATTTCTTCTATGGTGGCGGCAACACCAGTCTCAGTTCTCACCCTTTCTACGGCGGAGTTCAACGCAGCTAGACCGCTTCGCCCATAAGTGCTCTCCCACGGTGGAACCAGGATATCGATTTCATTATCACATGTTGTTGTTCTTCATCTAGGTTTCTAAATAAGTGCCTAAAGCTTCTTCCTTTATGGTAAGCATATATATTCCTTTCATTATTTGATGTTTCTCAGTATGGATTGCCGATTTGAAGATTATTCGTTTAGTAAAGAAATGATTGCTTTAATTGGATTAGGGTTTTAGTTAATGTTGATCTGCCAAAATAATGGATTTTCATATGGCATAATCACGTAATCTTCAGTGCTGGAAAACAACTCTTTATGGCTAAGGTAATCCATATTCGACAATGAAAGTTCCAACATGCCAAAGCCAGCCGGAGAATTTTCAATGTATGTTTCATGCTTTTATGTTATTTCAATGTAAAAATAATGTCCTGATTTAAAGAGGGAGGAATTCTTATTACATTCTTCATCCTTTAAGGCTATGCTTGTTTACTAAGGAAAATATTTTTCACATTTTCTTGCGTTTAGGAAAATATTTTTTGCCTTTCTTTTTGCATTTGGTACATTCAAAAAAAATTTGTTAAAGGAAAATATTTTTCTGGTCGAAGATAAAATAACTTGTTTTTTTAGAATAGAAAGTCAATTTTTAGATTTTGACACACTTATAAATTTTTTTATACTAAAATTAACTAAATATATATTAATTAATATATTAACTAATGACAATCACTTACAATGACCTTTGGCCCTAGGAAATTTTTTTAAAAGAATTATTATTTTATATAATTTTTTTATACATAATTATAAATTGAAAATATCAAATTTTGAGAAGATATAAATATTTTAATAACTTTTTGTATGCAAAATAAAATAACCTTTTTCAAAATATAGCAAACACTAAAGTAATTTCTTTCAAATATTTTTGTACAACTCCAAAACAACAGAAAATATTTTCTAAAAACGTGTTATTTTCTACGAAACAAATAAAATGATACGTTATTTTATTTTTTCATATAGATTATATATATATAATTATATAATATTGAAATCTTTCCACGATATCTCTCTCTTTTGAAGCAGTGGCAGATGCATGATTTATAATAAGTGGGGGCTAATAATAAAATTAAGAGAAACTTATAAAAAAAATCATAAATTTTGCCAAATTTCACAATTATATCTAATTTTTAAAAAATATATTTAAATTATATAAACTTTTATTTTTTTAAATAAATGTAGCTTTGGTAGTACAAAACTAGTTTTCAAACCTAACTAACACTTATGTGGATTAATAAGAATTGAATAGTTGGCGTTGATATTAATTAAATAATTGGATTACATAGTAAGCACTCTAGTCCAATTATCCAATTATAATTGGATATATTTAATACAATCAACATATTTAATTCACGTTCGTGACCAACTACTTCATTTGGTCAATTCATGTAAACTTCAACTAAGTTCTTTGACTGGTTTTATATTACCGAAACTATATTTGTTTCAAAAATTAAAATTCATATATTTTAAATAGATTTTTTTTTAAATTAGATATAATTGTTATATTTTGTAAAATTCAGAATTTTTTGTAATTTTCCTAAAATTAATAATATTTATTTCAATATAAAATATGCAAAAATAAAAAAAAATTACATTTCATCACAATAATTATTTTGGAAGTGTCATATTTTGAAACCTTTGAACTATATTTTCAACATAAATGAAATTTAATGTCTTTCTCAATATATGTGACCAGCAATCATTCATTTTCAAGTTGGTTACGTGATGACAATTTTCATTGAAGAAAAAAATTCTTTCCACAATTTTTTTTGCGACATGCAAGATCAAAGGTAATTTCATATGTAAATATACCAATAAATACATACAACGCTTCTTCAATTAAACCAATTTCTTAGAGAGCTCACTTATAAAATTAGAAAATTGATCATTTGATCGCATATTTACAAGTTCATGTTAAAATAAATAGGGTAAATTACTGTAACCTCTTGAAATTTTATTGAATACACTAGTTGGTTTCTCTATTTTTGAAAATATATTATAAAGTCCCTCAAATTTGATTTAATATACTAGATAGTTCTTCTGTTAATTTTTTCCATTACATATAAATGGAATGTCAAATTTTTTTTTTGTCTTAAAAAATATCAAAAAAAAAAATTTAAAGTCACCAAATTGATACTAAAATGTCAAATTTATCAAAAAATAAATAAGAATATTTTTGGTATTTTTTAGTTGACTAACAAAATATTCTAATTGATTAATAAAATATTCTAGTTGACTAACAAAATATTCTATTTAAAAGTAACATATAGTAATTTTAGTTATTGGAATCAAACTTGGAGGACATTATAATGTATTTCCAAAAATAAAAGGACTAATTAGTATATTTAACCAAATATTAGAAATGTATTAATAATTTACCCAAATAAATATATAACTGGATTTAGTCCAAACTCCTAAATACACACACTAAACAAATTACATATAAATTTATTTTTGAAAATCTACTGGTCAAATGCTTTGTTTGGTTTGGTGATAATGAGTAGGAAATCTCCAGAAGTTTTGAAGTATAAAGTCATCAATATTAAATCATCATGCTTTGTTTGGTTTGGTGATAATGAGTAGGAAATCGCCAAAATGAGCAAAATTCGTATCATATATATAATCTTTTCGACCAAATCATATTAGATTTTAGAAGTGTGAATTATAAATAATGAAGTCAGAATTTTTGGCTCTTTCCTTTTTTTTTTATGAATTATGGGGAAGTGTTTATAAAGCCCAGCTGGCAGCCACTTCTTCAATATTAATAACAGAGATAGAGAGATATATTAAGTGCATACATTAACCATATAGAAGAAGATAAAGTTTTGGCATTTAGATGGATTTTCTCCTGAATATATATATATATTTGTCCCTCCAAGACAAAAGCATTACTTCTTCCATCACATGCTTGTTGAGGCCCACTTACACCCTGTATTACTAAATTTCTCATTTTTTCACCCACACATTCCTCAAATAGAAACTGAAAACATTGTATTTGTAAAGCTGCAGATATGGGATTTAGTTCAAACACTATCTTAGTAGGATGGAAATTTTACCTTTTTTTAGTGTATGTTGATGCAATTTAGAAATATAAATAGTACTTCAGATTTATCATCACTTAAACAAAACTTGAGGGATTTTTCAATTAAGCCAACTCCAAATATATGATTAATTTTCCCCTGTATTTTAGTTGAGGTACAAGAACAAGTCAATAAAATTAAGCCATGTTTGCACCTCCACTTGGGTTTGGCTATAATTTATCATTTTTACAAAAGTGAACCATATTTGCGAATTCAGTTGAGATTTCAATGGTAAATTCAGTAGGAAACAAAAAATACAGAACAGCCCATGCTCATGCCATTAACATCAGAACATCAACAACATTTCACAGACTAAAGCTATTATCTAAAATTTGGTGAATGGTACACTAACAAGAATATGCAACAAACAAATAAAAACGAACAGATAGATGGATACTTGATGGGTGAGTAACAATGAATTGTTGGAGATTTCAGTAGAATCCACGGCTAGGGGCATTCCATCACTATTTAGAGTGCAAGACTGAGGATCAGAGCCACCTTCATTCATCATCATAGCTCTTAAAACTGCAGAAACTGTGTGAATATAAGCCATCCGATTCTTCGCAAGAAGCCATGTGAGACCCATCAGTTGGCAATCTTTGTTGTGCATTTTAATAGTCCTGTCTTCTGATTTGCTTGAGTTCAAAGTTTTGTTGCTATTAAGCTGCATTGAATTACTACTATTGATTAGAGTATTGAATAACAGAATTTTAATGATTAGACTAATTCACATTTGGTGCATGAAATATTAAATATCCTAACCAATAACTGTGTTGCAACTTTCAATAAAAATCTGTTATCGGCTGCAGTCTAACTCTTGAATTGCCAGCAACATTACCAACAATGTTAATGAATCAAACCTAACATAACTCTTTCCAACAACATTTGTAAATCAAAACCGCAAAACTCTAATGTAAAATTAACAGTGAAAACTACAGTTAACGGCCTTATAAAAGTTTAATCCCACTACCACTTGGCAGTTGTTAGTGAAAAATACCACTAATCTGTCACCATCCTCGCAATTTTGTTACCAAAGTAAACAGGTAGAGATCGTCTTCAGAAAACATCCAAATATAACAAAATTTGAAATTTTAATTTTAACTATTCAACCTAAAAATTTGGATGTTTTGATAAGGGGAGTAACAAAGGAACAATTTAGTACTCCAGTGAAGAAGAAACAGAAATCAAAATCAGAACTTTTACTACATTCTTCAATGTATGCACACCAGATAAAGAATTAAAACAAAAACAAACCAACCCAAGAACTGATTTTTTTTTTAAGGAAAAAAAAAAAAGAACTTACAGAATAGAGGGTGTTTAAGCACTTGGAGCAGCCACCAAGACCAGGAAATTGATTCACATTGGTGCTGCTACTCAAGCAATCTCTCTCTAATCTCTTGACTCTCTTATCCCCAACAAGCTTTCCTTTTTGATTAGTAGAAAATGCCTCGGAACAGCTGAGTGGGTGTAATCGAATCCCACAATAACAAAACACAACATCACATGTCTCATTTGGTTTAACCAATTCAATCCCTTTATCCCTCAATGCCTTACCCAGATCATCCACACAAGTTTCAGAGTCATCCGGCAGAAGTGGCAGGTCATACGAAGGGGTGTGACCTACCAGCGCCGGAGCCACTCTGCCGGCACGACCAAGGGCGGTGGCGGAGTAAGCAGCGTATAACCACGCTGCAAGAACCGGGCAGCACCGAGTCTGGTGAATCTGTCCGGTTCTGGCATTTCCACAAGCAGCTTTTATTGCAGGGAAGAGCTCGTCCGGAAGATCTAATGGGCAGCCGGCGACATTAGATTGCTCGAGGAATGCAGGAATGGTTGGCGACAGAGATGTATTTGGGCGGAATGATTGGATAGTTGCCGGGTCTGGGTTGGAGAGACCCGAGATGAGAAAAGGAAAGAAGGAGAAGAGGAAAGGGTTAGGGAACATTAGTGGTGGGAAATGTGTATGGGTAAGGGGTAAGAGGGAGAGCATATTGATGGAGTGGGAGAGTGAGGGAACAAAAGCAAGGCATTGGGTTTAGAAGGAAAAAGAAAGAAGGTGGAGTGAGGGGAGTGGGGTTGGGTTGGGTGAATTTGGCTGTTACCTTAGCTTACTTGGGTTAGGAATCATTAGATGCATTTTATAGAAAGTACTTGTAATAGTGGGGATTATTAAATTAGTATCATTGAACAAATCATTCTTTGTATAAAGTTCCAATTACCGGGTGTTTTTTGTTTAAATATTTGATGGTAGCATCAACCAATTTGATTGATATTTGTGAATATTGAAAAAAATTGTGTTTAGATCTCTATATCACCCTCCATCAATACAGAGAGTTTATCACTTTTACAGTAAGCGCAAGAAATGTCTACCACTGCTGTGTTCTGATAAAAGAATGCCAAAATCACATAGATAGCAAGCATGTCAATATAAATAAAAATATATGAATAAATTGCACAATCAGTTATACATAAAAAGTCTAACTGCAAGTCTACAATGGCAAATAAGAGAATAAATATCATGCACAACTGTACGACATTCCAGCTCAGTTAACGATTGAAGATTCCTCTCAATTACAACATTTAATGTTTAATATCATACTTGAGTCTGAATTTGACATTATAGAAAAAAAAAAGGAAAAAGAGAATATTACTTAATGGGGGCATGCCCAAGTGAGAAGGATTGTTCACAGCAAAATTATCTCTGCCAATGTCAGTTATGACTGCGACTTGTGATGAACTGCAGCCTTGGTACGCAGGCAGGTAGTGGTCCACCCACACAAATACATATATATGCCAACCCATATAATTATTGATTCAATATTCTTTTTATTCGATTGTGGCCAACAGAAAATTAATTAAATTTACTGTTTTTCATTTTCTTTTTCTTGAAAGAAATGGAGTAAAATCTAGGCTAAATGTGTAAATTGATGGCTCAACTATATTTTATAAAAAGAGTTAGTCTTTTAATTTTGATTCAGTGTACATAGATCGCTGAACTTTAAATATAGTGCAAATTAACTCACGAACTATATTTTATGAATTATGGAATTAGTTACTCCTTACTAGACCGAATTGGCTCACTGATTTAGTTTAAGAGACCTAATATGTAAATAGTTTAATTAAACCGAATTTAAATTTTAAAAGCTTATTTGCACTGAATCGAAAGAGTAACTCGTTCTATAAAATATAATTAAGATTATATAGAATATAATTGAAGGGCTGATTTATACTTATAGCCTGAAAAAATGAGCATGAAATGACTGATTCTGATTAAAGAATCAAAAGAGAGAGCAAAAGGTTGAAGCTTTTTCAGTTCTCACTACTTTTTTCCAGTGTTTCAGCTTCAGGAAATAACTTTTTTTTTTTCCTTTTTCTCACTCTTTTTGCCTTTTTTTATGCATTGCATGCAGAATTAGCATTCCAGGCTACAGTGCATTAAATCATACTTAAATTATTGTGTTGTGGATTTGATGTTTATGATATCTTTGTTAAAATGCCTCGAAGAGGTTAAGAAAGAAAGAAGAAAAGGGAGAGGGAACTAACAGAGAAAATCCTTAAGGTTAAAATAGTTCTGCTAACGTGGCAATTATATTTTTGCAATATAGGATGTGCGGGCCCACTGGAAATTCCACGTTAGCATGCATTCCGTTATCATCAATAGAAAAGTTTGACGGAATAATTCAATTGAAAAAAAAAAATTAAACAGGATACAAAGTTAGAGGTATTTTTGAAGTAATCGTAGAATAGTTATCAAGTCAAATTGAATCCCACCAAGCACATATTGGAACAAGCAAAACAAAATTACACCCAATAGAAACTGAATGATGAGTGCTCTCAATTAGAGAAAATACAGTTGTCCACATAAGGATGGAATTTGTTTGATGCATTTGGGAATCCATTTCTTTGGTAAGAGACTCAAAGAGCTAAGACACAAGGAACCATTCCCTAACCGCACCATACAAATTCAATCCAACGGTGAAACACGAAAACAGAACCGAATGTTAAATGAAGGCTAAATCAACTAGTTTAAATAGGCCAAAAAAAGGCAGAGTGAATTTAAGATTAGCGAATCAGTAAAGCATTTACATAAGGCAACTCATATGCAACCTGACATAAAAGGAGCTTATGAGAATATCTATTCTAGATTTTCATTTAAAACAAATCAACATTTTGGATATGGAACATAATGCATTGACCAGAGAGTAGAGCCAGTCAATATCCCAGCACACAGAATATGGTTGATGATATATATATATATATATATATATATATATATATATATATATATATATATATATATATATATATATATTCTTTTTTACAAGTAAAAGCAATGTTCAGATGCACAATAGAAGAGGTAAAATGAGCATCAAGCTGTTTAAGATTGCTCGATATTAACTTTATTGACACTTAATTTGAAACTTGTTAATACTTCAGGTCTATTGCAGCTATATAAGACTATATTACAATCATCTAAGGCCATGGTGCCCACTATTTAGCCAGCTGCGTTTGGAATTTAACCTATTTCACACATTAGACCTCATCCTTGGACGAGAGGGCCCCAAAACATATAATCACTTAAATTTGAATCATTTGACAGATATATGTAACTCCTTATCTGTAACTCTTGACATTTTCCTATGTTCAAAAGGCAATGGAAACCCTAAATTTTAACAACTAATCGCTTAATTGTTTTCCGGTTTAATATAGAAGCTAGTTACAACTATAGGATGTGAAAACTTAAACTAGGAAAAGTGTTGCAATGAAGAGGAATTATCAGATGCCATATATGAGAGCACTTTCTAATTTGAACAAAATTATGTGGTTGATCATATTCATAAGTCAAGAACAAAACATGAAATCCATAAACGGAAGAATTGAAGAAACAGGTTCAAAAGGACATAAAAATAAGTAGAACGGATGGACCTGATCAGATTGTATTAGACAAGCATTTGCAGCAGGTCCTCGTCATCCTTCACGCTCCAAGGGACAAGATTTTGACCTAACAATATTCACATAGAATTCTTTCCTAGATGCGAGAAAAACAGTATGAGAAATGCAGCAAACCAAAATGAAAGATTGATGGGTGCAAGGAAAGAAGGAATATCTAATACTACGGGCACCTAAGCCAAGCAATCTCTCAATTGCAAGCGATCAAACTGATAACCATCCTAAATCAGCCTAGATATGTCATGAAAAAAAATCAATAAGAAATGACAATTTGACAGTAATGTCTTAGTATTATTTGTAAATACATATGCAAATAATACCACAAGCTACAAAAAAGTGTCTAGATTAATCCACGGTTATAAACAATGGTTGATAAGTAATACTTATTGCGCAAAATCACCCCAAAAAAAAACACAAAAAATTCAGTGTATATGCCAATTTTAGCCCCTTTTTTAACTTTATCACTCATAAAAGAACTTTAGGGATGCCAATGACAATTGTTCACTGCTCCAGTAAGAACTCCCAAGTCGAAGTGTGCTAGTACTGGAATAGGTACGTGTAATAAAAGAGATTATAATCAGGTTTGAGAGTATGTATAGTGTCAATGATGAATGGGTTCAAAAACAAGTTGGACAATTTTTTTGAGTACTCTACCTGCTGCTATCCTTGTACACACTTTTAAGAAATGAATGTATCTAGCATAAGGATTCGGCCATCTAATCCTGTAAAGCATAAAACTTCAACTGAAGGACAAATTTGATCAAAGACTTACTTTATTAAGGAGATACAGCCAATGAGAAGAATGGTTATTCAGCTTATTTGTCTTTAGCTTTCTTTGTTTAGCTTGTCTTCCCTTTTCGCTCCAACATATTGCACTTCTATCACACTAAATGGAGATTTTGTTCCATATGTCAACTAGCCAAGACAGAAGATGTCCTTGTCTAATTTCTTAGTATCTGCAGCATAATACCATCAGATATACTGCTTATAGTTTCTGCAAATAGTAGAAATAGTAGCAAAAAGGCAAAAAGAGAGAGAGAGAGAAGCTTACACAACCAATCAACAAGCAAGATCGTTTGCGAATACCAGTGGTGAATGGACAAAATTACACCATTTCTAGATTCTGAACGAATTCAACTGGAACTTTTTCAAGGAAAAAAAAAGTTGCCTCCAGTTCTTTAATTTTATGGAAAGTCTTCTTCAATACAAACTAGTAAATCCGCCTTCTATTCAATGCATGAGTTGACAACAGTTAGATGTTCAACACAGAAATGCCAACCTTTGATACATATAGACCGTATATCTAAATGCATACATTACTTTCAAAGTTTCCAGTTTCACCAATAATCCCCACAAGAGCATGAACCTCCTTCAAAGTGATGAAAGCGATTATTATCTCTTAAGATGATTAACCTTCCTACAATCTTGGATATGTATTTAATGACATTGTGACAATCTTCACAAACCCGCAAGTTTTTAATTACACGTATAGGTCTCCCAGCCGGTATGGACAGAACCCCATATGCAACAGCCAATTTCTCACTGTGATACTTGAGCATATGCTCCTTTTCCTCCTCGTCAACGTCATGCAAAACCAATTTTGTGGAGGATGAATATCCTTCACGCTTCATTTTCAAATACATCTCTTCTAGAAATGCATCTATTTTATCCTTCTCTGGGTGGAAGCAATCCCCAACAGTAAATGTATGGATTTTATTTTGTACTTCAAGCCAACTATACCCAGGTACCTTCTTCACACCTGTGTTCCTCATTTTCTGCCTCATCTTGGTAACATCAGGCCATCTTCCTGAAGCTGCATATAAATTTGAGAGAAGAATATACATTCCTGAATTATCAGGCTCCATCTTGAAAATGACCTCAGCTGCCTTTTCACCTAATTCAGTATTGCCATGGATCCTACTTGCACCAAGCAAAGCACCCCATGTTGCAGCATCCGGTTCAAAAGGCATGTTTTTCATCAAATTCTGTGCCTCTTCCAAGCGGCCAGCTCGACCAAGAAGATCAACCATGCAAGTGTAGTGTACTGAATTTGCTGTTATACCATACTCTTGTTTCATTGAATAAAAATATTCAGTTCCCTTCTCTACTAAGCCAGTATGACCACAGGCAGACAACACACCAACCTGAAAACCAGAAAGAAGGGAAAACTAAAAACTCTTACAAAAAGAAATATTGTGTGCATAGATGAAGTTCAGTAGGTTCGAAGCCACCAAGCAAATACTGATATATTCAATGATCCATTTACTAATAATAAACTTTATTTGGCAATCTGATCATCATTTGTTCATTGGTGATGTAAAGTATTAAGGGTAATCAGAAAATATGAAAATTCCCATGCAATATCCCACCATTGTATGATGTTTATAAGGAAAAGTACAGGAAAAGAAGCAGGGAATTTTTGAGCATCTATATATACAAGGAAAGATTACTTAAGCCCCTATTCAGTGAGGACTTGACCAACTTGATCCAGAATAAGAATTGGCAAAATTGTTGCATAATGAAAACCTAGTTGAATAACCAAACTAGAAGCACCCTGTTTTTTTTATTGTGATATCTCCTTTTCTTTGGGTTACTAAGAAATTTTTGAGGTACTTGTGAAGACGTAACAAGAAAAAATGAATTTAGAAAATCAAATAAAATTTTTTAAATTCTTATTTGATTTTTCCATACCATTAGGGAAGAAGATTTGGGTAAAATATACACTTCCTCAGGAATGAAAAAAAAGGATATTCAAGAAAGGAGTGTTCTAAATTTTTAGATTTAAAATCCTTGGAAATGTGAAATCATAAAAAGTGGAATTCTTGTTCACAAAATGTCTTCAACATAATAGTTCAAATGAATAAATCAATTATTACCATAGTGGCATCATCAGGCTTGACACCCATTGTCTTCATTGACTCAAAAACTATCAGAGACTCTTTACCAAAACCATGCCTTGCATAACCATAGATCATGGTATTCCATGAGATTAAATCCTTATCAGCTATGTCTTGGAATACATAACGCGCTTCATCTATGCTCCCGCACTTGCAATACATTGCAAGAAGAGCATTTCCAACATAAAATCCAGACTGAAATCCAGCCATAACCAGCCATCCATGCAATTGCTTCCCCAACTCCAAAGCTGCAATATTGGCACATGCAGTTAAAGCACAGGCAAAAGAGGACATGTTCAACCTTTCTCCATCTCTTTTCATTCCCACCAAAAGATGCATAGCCTCTTCACTACAACCGTTCTGAACATATCCAGCAATCATAGCTGACCAAGAGATGGAATCACACTGAGGCATCCTATCGAACAAACTCCTTGCACGGACAACTTCCCCGATTTGGAAGTATCCTGTGATCATTGTGTTCCAGGAACTAATATTCCTAAGTGGCATTGCCTCAAACAATTCTTCTGCCATGTCCATCCTTTTACATTGTACATACCCTGCAATCATTGCATTCCATGAGACTGAATTCTTCTCAGGCATCCTGTCAAAAATACTTCTTGCTTCATCCACCATCCCATTTTGCACATATCCAGAAACCATTGCTGTCCATGTAAACACATCTCGAGTTGGAGACTCCTCAAATAATCTCCGTGCTTCTTCTAGCTCTCCATTCTGTGCATAACCTGTTATTATAGTATTCCATGAGACCTCATCTCTCACAGGAATCTTATCAAAAAGCCGCCTTGCGTCATCCAACCTCTTTTTCCTCACAAACCCACCCATCAAACAATTCCAAGAAACAATATCCCAATCCATCTTCGAGTCAAAATATTCCCTAGCATCCTCTATCTTCCCATTCTGCACGTAAGCCGCCAACAAAGCATTCCATGAAATCGCATTCTTAACGGGCATCTTATCAAAAATTTCTCTTGCCTCAAAAACAAACCCATTCTGTGCATAGCCAGATAGCATTGCATTCCAAGAGACAACATCTCTTTCAGGCACTCTCTCAAATAATGCACGAGCAGCAGTGAGATTTTTATTCCTAACGTACCCAGTAAGCATCACATTCCAAGAAAACAAATCTCTATGAGGCATTTTATCAAACATTTCTCTTGCAAGATCGAAATGGCCATTGGATAGGTAGCCAGATATCATTGCATTATAGGAGACAGTGGTTCGACGAGGCATGGAGTTGAAAAGTTGAAGAGCAGATTCACACTGGCCGTTGCGCATGTGAGATGTGATGTCCCTGTTACAGTTTACAATTTCTGAATGAGTGGGAGTTGGCAATTTAGTCTTGGATGGCTTGTGTTTGCGGCTGAATTCTTTCTTAGAAGGGTATGGGTGTTTGTTGATGGATTGGTGTTGGGTCTTCATACAGCTGCAATGAAGCTGTCTCAAATGATATCTCCCGCGCATCTCTCCAAGTTTCATAAGTGTTGTGTTTGATTATGGGCGTGAGATGTTTTGTAAACCGTATTCATCCATGTGTCACTGGGGGCTGAATGACCGTTGGATTCTCACGTCTAAATACTAAATAGAGCTAAAACTTTGTAAAACAAATCCAAATTTGGATTCAGTGACAAGCCACACAGAACATATTTATATAACATAGCAAAAGAACCATCTTCTAATTAAATTAAATTTTTGCACATAACAAGCTCAATTTTTTTTTTTTTCCTTTTCTACAAGTGGTATTATGTGCATACATGAATTTCATTAGGTTGGAACTTGAAACTTTACTGCTATAATTCAAAACTTCAAACTAATACTACTAAACTAAATTTGAATTTAAGAAATCACAAAACTCATAACCAAAACACTTTTATAAATAATCAATTAATCCATACCATGTAGAGCACAAATAGGATCCAAATATATGACAAAGCTCAAACTATAGTTAATTTTATCTAGTCACTTAACTTTGATATTATTACAGTAAAATCACATCATTTTTTTCTCATTAAAGTCAGCTAACTATAGTTTGGTTTTAGTAAAATAATTTCTGATAATTTTTCAGCAGTCAACAAAAAAAAAAGTTGTACTAGTATCCTAGTTGACACATAGAACACTTCACGTCACTATACATGTTAAATAAAGATCTAACATCCCAGTTAACACCATTTTTTATTTATGGTGCTGAGGTGGATACTGATTTATAAGCATACGCGACACTCTATTTGACTTGTATAGTAACATGAGTGCTCATTTGACAATTGGGATACTATCACAACTTTTTCTGTTGTTGATTGTTGGAAATAACTTTACTAAAACTAAATCATAACTAGCTGCCATTTTATGAGATAAGAAAAATTATATGACTTTACTGCAATAATACTAAAGTTATGTGATTATAAATGAAATTAAACCATGGAATACTCAATTTCGTTTTAACAATTTGAAAATAATTTTAGTATACAAAATTTAATTTATATAAGTGATTCAAAATTCGGAAAAAAAAACCATTTTTCTGAAAAATAATTTAATTTTTCTTTTGACTAAAAAAATATTTTCCGTAAACCAATTTTCTTGAATGCATCAAAAGCAAGAAATGCAAAACGGAACACTTTCCATTCACTCCAAAACTTTTTTTTTTCTCCTGGACCGCACTGAACCGACATAAAGAAGTACATACTTTGCCGTTTCTGTTTGTTCAAAATACAGATTTTCTGTCCAAAAACAAAAGAATACAATTGGAGTTGCATGACCAAGAAAGCATCTCTTCTCTTCGATTTAGCAAATGAGCACAAGCCCGTGAGCACGCCAATTTGATCCAACACTTGTAGCTTCTACCCGATCCTCTGTGTAGGTCTTTCATGAAGCTCTGCTTTCCATACGATGGATGAAAGTGAGCAGATAATGTGGTTAAGCTATCTAAATCTCTAGAAGAGGTTATATGCATATATCAGGCATGGAGGTTTTCCATCTTCAGAGACAAGTTACTAACAGACTCATCACAGACCTCAGCAATTGTCTCCTCCTGCCAGGGAAAAACTAGAATGTAAACCAACAAATCAAAACTTGCTACCCAGATTTAAATATGATGACCAAAGGACCTTTTTTTATTTTTATGGAAGAAATTTTTTTTAATCCGTTGCATTATCTATTCAATTTTACATCAGATATTAAATGTGCTCAAAAAATTTGTGTATACTAAGTATAACATCTGCAGGTGCATGAGCACAAAACACAATGATAAATAATTGGTAACATTTTCAATTTTATACTTAATCTAAATAAATACATAAAAATACAGTTAATATATCCAAGATCATTTGTAGACGGCAGCAAAAGTAATCAGACTAACCCTAGAATTAGGGTTTAATTTCACCTAAGATCATTATACTTTCTATAACTTGCAAAAAAAAATAACTTTTTTAATTTTTTTCCATAAAAATCACTAAACTTCATTTGTTTTCCATAAAAATCATTTTCAACAATTTTCTCACTGGATTGCTAGCATAGACAAACAATTTTCTCACTAGATTGCTAGCGTAAACAACAACGTAACACTACAATTTTTTGAATTTGCTAACATAGTATCTACGTGGATGATAACGAGACATTACATGTTAGCATTCTGGTGAGAAAATTGCCGTAAGTGATTTTTATGGGAAAAAAATGAAGTTCAGTTATTTTTATGGAAAAAAAATTAAAAAAAATTTTTCCCGCAAGTTATCAAAAGTATAATGACCATCGATGAAATTAACCTCTAGAGTTGGAAGTTAGTTGTCTTCAAACCTCCTCCTATTGATTTAGCTAACAAGAGCTTCTTGAGGTATGCTTCATTTATGATTCAACTTCTTTCTTTTTCTTTCTGGAGCAAATTAATATAAATTTTGAAATCATTTTGTTTGTTGTTTTATAACTTGATAGAGTTCTGCACCGGATTTACAAGAAAAACAACTCACAAAGACCTATGCGAGGGATAAAGCAGATTCAATCGATGGAATTCTTACAACATTACCAATTAATTTGAAACCTCATCCATATCTGAATTTTTTGCTTCTGTTTGATTCGGTTATCTTTCAAATTCAGTTCAGTTTGGTGTATAATTTATTGTTATTTTGGTTATCAGTTAGTTTGGTTAGGTCACTGAACTGAACTACCCCAACTCAAATCCATGGAATACCATCCCATTTCCATAAAAATCCTTCTCTCCAAACACCAATGGCAAGTCAAATCCACTCCTAAGAAAATGGTGCAATTTAACTTCTTTTTTTTTTCTAGTTAACCTTAAGAAAGGTAATATATCTCATCCTTCTATAGGTAACATATAAAGCTTATCACGTTGGCATAAGCCAGGTTTTACGATACTGCTTGATAAATACTTATTTACTTATTGTGTTTTTTTACTGTCTTATTATTTCATTTTTCTTGTTCTGGCGTTTCACTGTTATAAATGGCTTATCTAAGCTACTGCGTGAATTGGTCAAGTATTCCATGTGCCTGAATATAAACACTGTTCAGGAATTAGGCAGTCAATTATTTGGTTACAGTCATTGTCTTACTTCTAGACTTGTATTTGATAACAAAAATGAGATCAGATTTGTTTTACCAAAAATTGTTTGTTGAAATCACAGGGTTCTTTCTTAAATGAACCCTAGAATTTTTCTAATAATTCAAGATAGGTGCAAAAGGCAGAAGAGCTACTCAACGTGTACAGAATTGCAAATGGATTTCTGTGTGAATCACCCTATTACACGATCTGACTGCTAGGGGCCATTAAAGTGTCCCGTCCCATGGTATATGACAGAAGGAACCCAACATGTGAGAATGAGGATAACATTACCATATTTGACTTGACCAAAGCCGGCTCTCTCATTAAAAATGCAAGCAAACAATCAAAAACCCAATGTAAAATAAAACGTCAGTTACCTCCAAATCTGTTTTTGGTTGGACACCTATGCACTTGGAAGCACTAATGCTTGCACTCTTTAATAGGCTTCTGTTGGGGTTTGGTTTATTAGGGCCATTATTTGCCTCAGTTGCATTTACCGAATCGTTAGCTTGCTCTGTCCCTGGAGGACTGTGAAGAGTTGTTGCAACAGAAGCAGTGTTTCGCCTCTCAAAATCATTATTCTGCTCTGCAGTTTCCTTGGGAGCAGGAACACGTTCTCTGCAGAAAAGCTTGTATGTCATGCGTATTGATGTATACAACACAAACTGACAAACAAATTATGTTGGTCATGTTCACATAATATGGTCATTAAATCATTCAATCAGTCAAGTTAGGGTAAGACACACATACAGAGACTTAAACTCATCAAGTTTACAGCTTGAGATGACAACAATAAAACCAAAAGAATGGAAACTCAAATTTCTGTCCTATGCATACCTAGGCAAGGAAGCATGCTGCCTCTGAAGTGGAGTGCTTCTTTCACCTTTACCATAATGCTCCTCAAGATGTGCAAATTGTCGCTTGAATCGATCAACACCACTGCAGTTGAAATTAACCTAATATTAGTAGACTCAAACTCCAAAATGTGAGCCAAAACATCACAGTAAGGAGTTTGTGCAACTAGTGATTTTTACTAAGATCACAAATTTACACAAGATGTTACTAAAATTGTTTTAATTAAAAACAACATAAAAACTTTTGATCAAACATAGATTCACAATAGAGATAGCGCCAAAAACAGATCCAAAGTTATAGATAACAGCCTACCTTGGGTACATGAAGCTTGTTTGTTCTCCTCCACGAAGGTACTCCTGAAGCATCCGAGGATGGTACTCTAATATCTGTTCAAATAAAGCAAAAATGTTCATTACAGGAATAGTGATGTATGAAGGCCAAATTAGAGCAATCAAAACACATATCAAGTGCCATGGCCATACCTCTCTATAGATCAATTCTCGTACATCATCTTTTGCCAATTTCCTCCTCTCAAACTCAAACTCCAGTTTTGAAATAGGTTGTGTTGATGGCTCACGATCAACATTTGATAAACCATGAAAATAAGGATCACCTAATGCCTACAATAAATTGTATTCGAGATTTTTGAAAAGCATCACAATTCCCTCACAGCTGATGCTTTTTTCTCTCTGCATTTGAACTTTTGATACGGAGACTACTTATTGAATCTTACTTACCTCCTCAGCTGTTGGACGATTTTTAGGATCAAATGCAAGCAGGCGCTCCAGCAGACGCAGAGCCAATGGATCTGCATTAGGGAACTTCTGTGAGAAAGGAACTGGTTGTTTTTTACGCATGCTACTAAGATACCTCCTTGCCTTTTCATTCCGAATCTGCCAATATCAGATGGGGAAAGATGGACGAAACCAGAAAACAATGTAAGGTAAAAGCATCACAGGAAACTGTTAAATGTACTTCCACTTCTATATAGAGCTTAATTTACAGCAGAAGACTTGAGAACGAAGGGCAAAAATTAAAAACTAATCAATTTCAGAAAATTGAAAACTGAAATATCAGGTTCTCTTTTAGACATAATAATTTTTAAATAGAATACCAAAATTCAAGTTTATAAATACACATGTGACACTGAGAAACAACTAAAATTTATTTTCTGTTCTTCCCCTTAAAAATCTGCATGCTTTCCACATTTTTACAATTATGATTTACAGGCACATAACATTTTTTTCCCACTACATTCTGTTTCATCATCAACTGTATCACTATATCACCAACTCACCATCATCACTACCATTACCCACCCTAGTGCTCCCGAACATTAAGATTGTAGATGATGTTCTAACATTTCAACATGTCAATCTAAAACTGAATATGATCTAAAAGTTGAAGAAAACAAGATTATGAATAATATCTTCACTTTCAAATTACAAAATGGGTGCCAAAATAAAAATAAAACAAAAACTTCATTTCTGCAATTGAATGGACCATAAAAGAGTTTCAATGCATTGACTCCAAGACATACAGAGTCTTCATAAAATTGATGACATACAAAGAAAAGAATGGAGAACTGACCCTTGAAATGGATTCAGGGGGAGGAGTTCCAAGTAAATCAGTCATAAGATCCAGTTGGTGCACCACATTCTTCCCAGGGAACAATGGTTTTCCTGTAAGCATTTCAGCAAATATGCATCCTATGCTCCAAATATCAATTGCAGGGGTATACTGCAAAAGATGAAAGAATTTTAAATTTACACATTCCTAATACATGTTTAGTGCAAATCCAAGAAAAAAACATGTTGTATACAAAAGATTGACAAAAATTAGATAATTTATATTCTAATATTGTCATGTAAAAGATGAAAGTGAGAGCATCTAGTGCTCAAGAATGAAGAATATGCATAACGTGACAAATAGAAAAGAAATATGCTTCCTAAAATTAAGTGCACTGTTACAGAAGGAAATAGCTAGACAACAACAGACTTAATCTAAAAAGACATACAGTAATTGTAGCGCAATTAAAACTTCTGAGTCATACAACTTAATAAATAGTTTAACTCTAAAATTACTCTCAGATGCTTGACCATAATTGGTGTATTTTACAGAAATTGAATCACAGAGCTCAATAAGAGATTGAAAATCATTGAGAAATCAAGAACCAAATAAAAAAAGAAACTCTGTAGTTCATCGTGACTATGAGAAGGTAAAATAAACTAGTTCTACATAAGAATAAAGATATTTGCCAATTTCAATTCATAAGCTATCAGCTATAATCCAATTCAGAATTAATATTTATGCTAACAAAATGCTTCAGATAAAATTTTCTCATCAGGGAAAAGCACTACTTGATTTCTAAAGAGTTACATTTATCAATATCAGGCTAGTGGAATCTTAGGTACCTTAGGCTAGTTAAAACTAGATGCAAATAAAAACAATGTAGCTTAGGATACAATGGCTCATTGAAACGCCAAGAAATTTTCGAACATTATCCAATGCCACATAATTTCTTTATGTTTTATGCATCATCAATTTATCATTGTGCAAATTGGACGAAATTAAAAGGCTTTCTCCAAACTCCAAGCACAATTAATCAGAATTATTTAAAAATTTTAAAAAAAAAAAACATGTATCAGAACTGAGCAGTTTATATGCACAGCTTATCAGATCAAAACTCTCTTTTCATCCAACCAAAACAGTGAGATATCCCAATTTAAGCAAAGAGAGTCCAAATTTAATCATCCAATAATCAGAACAAAAACAATCTTATCTGACCTAAGGCTGTGGCATCCCAATTTTATCACTGAGTTATCAGAAGGAAAACATTACTATCCTTAAATAACCTAAACCACATCAACTGGTGCAAATAGAAAGCTAAAATAAAAAGGCCATGATATCAAATGCAAAAAGCTTACTTTGGAGAAAAAAGAGCCACAGAGCTCAGGTGCACGATACCACCTAGTTGCTACATAGTCCTTCACAAAATTCAAAAACAGAAAAGCAGAAAGAATTTTTAGTCAGAATTTTGAACTTACAAGTATTGTCTCCCATATATTCCACAAGATCGTACCAGTTAAGCACATTACAATAACGAGAAGAAACTGAGAAAGAGAAAAGCATAAAGTTTATATTTCTATGACAGACAACATACGGTCCAGAAAATAGCTGATGGAGCATCATTAAAAGATACTCGAGCAAGACCAAAATCACATATCTTCAGTTTGCAATCAGCATTAGCAAGAATATTTTTTGGCTTCAAATCTCGATGGAATACATTGGCTGCAAGAAATAAAAAAAACTGAATCAACTGTAAGCGGATGCAATAAAAGATTAAAGATACTAAAATGCACCAACCTGTATGTATATATTTTAGTCCACGAAGAAGTTGATACAAGAAAAATTGATAATGGTCAGGAGTAAGATCATCATTTGCCTTAATTACTTGATGAAGATCAGATTCCATCAACTCAAAAACTACATAGATATCTTTGAATTCTCTACGCGAAGGAGGAAGCATGATATGCTTTATTTCAACGATATCAGGATGACGGAGTAACCGAAGAAGCTTAATTTCTCTCAAAATACGTGTGGCATCAGAAACATGATCAAAAACATCATTAATCTTCTTAATTGCAACTCTTTCTCCAGTGTGGGTGTCAACTGCAGACCCAACCACACCATAACTGCCTTTCCCGACGACTTCTTGTATTTGATATCGGCTTGCCTCTCCATACTCAGTGAAAAAATCTGCTTCTGCTGAGCCCTGTTCAAAGATTAGCAATCAAAAGTCAGACCTTACATGCAAATATTAGCTCACAAAATTAATTTAAACAAATTAAAAAGAAGAAATTCAATTTTTTTTTTGTCGTCTAGGTACATGTCATCTTCGGCACATCTACTCTGATTTTCATTTTTTTTTTTTTTAAAATAACAACGCTTTTTTATACAGCATTGATCCAAAACAAACATATAGGATACAATACAGATCATCCAAAAGACAGAAGCAGAAAACCCAAAAACACAAAATCAAACAACGATTTCTTTATCATTTTTTTCCTAAAGGATAAGGGGAAAAAAAGGGAGATTTACCTTCTTGTGAGGATCCATGGCAGTAGTAGAGGCAATAATGAATTGGGTATTGTGTTTTGGAAATCTAATACGCTTTAATGCACATAAATCAAAATCTTCAACAACCGTTAGCTGATTATCCTCCTCCTCCTCCTGATGATCTTCTCCCACTTCCTTTCTTCGCCTTTCAAGTACAGCAGCAGCCGATGATTGTGGATAGCCACTAATATTATCACCATTCACAAAATTATTATTTAAAATAGCATTGGAAGAAGAGGAGGAAGAAGTGTGGCGGCGTTGAAACCAGCGACGAACACCATCCACGAGAGTACCGCCCCCCATATAATTCTCTTCCTCTTTGATTCACAACCACTGAAATCAGCATTGCCCACCTCCTGATTTTTAAGGGCTTACTCAAATTTTCCCTTTTGATCCGCTATTTTCTCTCTGGATTTTCCATATCTACCAAATATCTATTTCCGTTTTTTGATCTAATCTGGGTTTGCTTCTTCGCTTGTCTGTCTCGCTATTAAAGTAAGCCACTGATTTTTCTTTGTAATAAATTAATAAATTTATATTATTATATATATTGCTTGATAATAATTTGAAAGTAATTATTGTTCATATGGACATCTTTCTGCTAACTCCTATATATCTATTTAGGTCCATTTGAAATTAAGTTTTGGAAAATTACTTTTCAAAAAGAATTTAAATTTTTAATTTTTTTTTGAATTTTGAAACAGATTTCAGTTAAAACACATAAATAGTTTTTTTTAAAGTAAATTTAAAAAAATTAGTTTATAAAAAATTAAAAAAATCAAGTCAATTAAATTAAAAAAATTTAAAATTTACTTTTAAAACACTCAACAACAATATTAAATACTCTCTTAATAGATACTAAATTTTTATTAACGTGTCTTACACATAATTATTAAATATTAAATTCGTTATTAATCATCATTTGATTATTAGATATTTATACTCGTGTATTCAGATTACTAATTTGGACTCGTATTATAATTTATATCAAAATTATTTATTTGTCTATTATTAAGAGTTATATATAAAATAGAAATAGTAAGTATTTTACAGTCATTTTATCCATCCTTCCAAATTACCGATTTATCTATTATTAAAAGTCATATATAAAATAGAGATAGTAAGTACTTTACGATCATTTTTCTCGTCTTGTATATTCTCAAGATTCTATGTGCGATACACGTAATTTTTAATAATTGGACTCATTGTTATTAAATAAATAAATAATAATATTGTTCAGCAAATTAATTTTAGATACTTTTAATTATTATATAATTAAGTAGTTATATATAAAATAGAGATAATAAGTATTTTACATTCATTTTTGTGTCTTTCCAAATTATTATTTTGTCCATTATTAAAAATCATATATAAAATAAAAGTAATAAGTATTTTACGGTTATTTTGTTTATCTACTAATCTCAATCATCATGGACTTATCATTATTAAATAAATAATAATAATCTTATTCAATAAATTAATTTTAATTATTATGTAATTGGATCACATTTAATTTAAATATTAGTTTTTGTTAATTATATTTTATTCTTATATTTTATATAAAAGTAAATTATATTATATTATATACATTAATTTTAAAAATTTAACTCGTTAGGTATATAATTAAAATAAAATTAATTATTGAATTATATAAAAATTATTAAGAAATTATAACTTCTCAAATAACTTATAAAAATTATATTCAATATTTTGATATTTATGTTATACATAACATGCATTATTATAATTTAGTTTATACTTATTATTATATAAATTTAATATGTCAATTAAAACTATTGTTGTTTTACATTTAATGATAATATACTATTATTATTTTTTTTAATTGTGCTTTCCTAATTTTTTTTAGGAGAATTAACTTTTAAAAAATTATATAAATTTATATACTATTACGTAAATTTTAAAAAGTTTAAAGGATATAATTATCTATTTTCAATTGAATGTGGCTCTACTAATACTTAGGTTGGTGATGAGTGAAAGTAATTAGGCATATTAGCAAAATTAAATTAAAAATCGATGTAAAATAATCTGACTTGACTTGATTTTTAGGAGTATTATAAGTATGATTTTACCAAAATTAATCAATAATTAGTAATACTTTTTCGTTATTTGATTAAATCGAATCAAATCAAATTAAAACTTTTTACACTTTTGTTTTTAGTTTTTTTTTTTAATATTAGTTCTCTGATATATATATATAACATAATTATTTATTTATAATAAAATTAGATTTCTAATTAATTATTAATACCTTTAACTAATAAATAAAATTATTAAATAAAAAAATTAATTCAATTAACTAATACAATCAAGTTAAATTTTTGGTAAATTTGTCTATTTTTTCTCATTTCCACTTTCATATATAATAAGTATGATGATATGAAGATTAATTTATAATTTCGCAATAACAAATTAAATGATTTTAAACTTAATTAATTTATATATATTGCCAGATTGATGCTAACAATAACAAATCAAAACAAATATATTAATATCAAATTATCGATTTAAGTAATTAATTTTCAATTATATGCTTTTTAATATTAGTTATCTATTTTTTTATATAAAATATAATTATATAATTCTAACAGAATTGGATTTCTAATTAATGAATTATTAATAATATTTACTAATAAATTAAATTACTAAATAATAAAATTAACCCGATTAATTAATACAATCAATTTAATTTTTCAATAAATTTGTCTGTTCCTCATTTCTATTTTTTATGTAAGTATGATAAAATCCATAACAAGTTTACTATTCTATAAATACTAAGTTTTGTTTTACTTAAATCCCTTTAATTCATTTTGTAGTGATGTTTAGCTTCAAAACCAAAGGGCATCGTATTATTAATTGGCTCATACCTCTTATTACCTTTTGTCCGTCTTTGAAACGACATTATTTTTATCTTTATTAACGGCATATTAATTGGAAATTGTAGCAAATCTTCAATGATAATCTTCACATTAATGTTAGCAAATATTCAAATGCAATCTTTACATTAATATTCTATACAGAACTGTTTTTATCTTTATCCACTTTACATTAATTACAAGTCTATTGTTTTTATTTTTATCCATTTCACATTAATTGCAATATATTAACAAATTTTTAAAGACAATATTCACATTAACGTTTTTATAAATGCAAATATGTTTTTATTTTTATCCTCTTCACATTAATTGCAAATTTTCAAATGCAATATACATATTAATGATTTTCATAAATGCAAATCTTACAAGACAATTAACATTTTTCATAAATGCAAATATGTTTTTATTTTTATCATCTTCACATTAATTGTAAATTTTAGCAAATATTCGAAAGCAATCTTTACATTAATAATCTTCATACATGTAAATCTTACAAGATAATTTTCACATTCATGCTCTTCATAAATGTAAATTTTAGCATATATTTTTATGACACCGTTTTTGTCTTTATTCACTTCTTATTAATTACATATTTTAACAAATTTTCAAAGACAATATTCATATTAATTTTTTTCATAAATGCAAATCTTCTAAGGAAATTTTCACATTCATGCACTTCATAATATAAATCTTAGCATATCTTCTCGTGACACCGTTTTTATCTTTATCTATTTCACATTAATTGCAAATTTTTACATTAATATTATTCATAAATGCAGATCTTTGCAAGACAATTTTCACATTCATACTCTTTATAAATTCAAATCTTAGTATATATTCTCATTAATGTTTATAATTAATGTTACTTGGGCAACAATTTGTATGTCTTATAAAGTCTTGGTTCAAGCATTAAAACCTGTATAGATTCAAATAATATTTATAATCGCACGTCATTTTTTCTAATGCAAAATTAGGGTTGCTCGCTTGATTTTATAGTTTATATATTTTATTTTATTCATACCTTTATTTTCTTTTACATCTCTTAAAAAATGAGGCCGTATATATGCATAAATTACTTCCAATATCACAATAACTAAGGTAGAGGTTATTAGCATAAGTAATATGACTTATAATTCTCTCATTGCCTAACAAATCTTCTAAAACAATCTTTACATTAATTGCAAATTTTAGCAAATCTTCACACTTATTGTCACATCCACTAATTTAGACTCTAGTCTCGAGTGTCATCAAAATCGACACATCAACTCGATTGGAATCTAAAATCGGAATTTAATAAGAAGTCAATAAATCAATGATAAAATAATTCATAGAATGATAAATGTAATGTTTAATATGAGGAATGAGGATGAATTATGGTCATGGACTTAATTGTAAAAGATAGAAAGTTTTAGGGAAAAACATAAAAATGGCAAAATTGAGGGACTAAAATGGATAATTGGCAAAATAAGTAAAGAGATGGCAGTTTTTTTCTTTTCAATGACCGGTCAAAGTGGAGCATAAAAATATCTCACCAGACACACCAAATATTACCTAAAAATCTAAAGTCAAATTCAAATAATGGACCTCACTCCAAATTTCTCTAGACTTTTCTCCATTCTTCTCCTCTTTGCCCTGACTTTCTCTTCTCTTCTTAAGCAGTCCCATTTTCTCCCGGGTAACAACAGTTTCAAACTCTATTCTTAGAGAAAGAAAGCTTAGGGAAGTGAGTGAAAACTTGACAAAGGGCATTTTTATGCTTTAGGAAGGGTTAAAGGAGTAAGGAAAGAGAGAAGAAGAAGAAGAAAAATCTTCTTGAGGATTTGATCATCTCCATTGATGAAGGCAATTGTCAAGCTCTTATGAAAAGTGATGAAGAAACACTAAGGTGCAAGAGATTATTCGGATTTGGTGGAAAGGAAAGAGAAGGAATTTGATGGGAAAGTGATTCGGCCAACTTAAGGATTTGGGTAAGTAATTGATTATTTTTAACTTTCTCTACCCATTTATCGAATTAAGAATAAGATTTCATCTTTTCTTGCTTTAGGTTGTGAAGATTTGAGAAATTAAAAAAATAATAATAAAATAAAATAATATATATATATATATATATTTATATTTATATATAAAAGAATGAATGAAATTAGTGATGGTTGAGCGACACCGAAGTTAGAAGATAAGAATTGGGGCTGCCCTTGCTTGGAACAAAATGAGAAAATGTGAATTTAGTTGAAGGAATGAGTAATTGAGTTATTAATTAAACTTAATTAATGTTAATTGAGTAGAAATTGATCATAAAAGGGAGATTATTTTTCTTAACAGTAGCTAAAGGAAGATGGAGATGGGGCTAGAAAGATTTTATGTTAGAGATTAAGAAGAAAAGTCTTGAAATTATTTTAATAATTAAACCTTGACATAGATGAGCAACTTGAATTAAATTTGTTATAACTTTTTCTATGGAGCTTGGATGGAAGTAATTCCAATTTTTATGATAAACTTAGACATATATCTGAGACTTTCATGAACACAGAGTGTGAAATTCAGTGTGTAACTAAGCAAGAAATGAGAATCAAAGTTGGGTATTGAAACTGCCTTAAATTGGTAGCGCAGTTTTTAAGTGAACTTCCCCTAATAAATCAGCAATAACTTTCTTTCTAGAAATCGGATTTAGGTGATACAAAATCCTACTGAAAGCTTAAACATAGGGGCATAACTTTCGTGAAGAGAGGGAAGCCTGATTTTGCCTACATTTGCCCAGAATATTATTACAAAACCGGACCCTAAAACTGTTTAGGTTTTTCTGGTTCAGAGCAGCCAATACTGTTTGTGCTATCAGTAGAGTTATAAGTCTTGGATGTTGATGGTTCCAATTTCTATATAAAGCCAAGATGTAGACCTAAAACTTTTATGAAGAACACAACTTCAAATGAGGTCATTGGATAAGTTGAAATTCGGGAGCAAAGAAGGGCAACAAGTCTGCCTAGAGAAGGGTAGTGTGATGATGTAAGGTACTAATGGGTAAATTAGTATATTTATGATGGAGAGGTGGCTGCCTCATCCAGAGGAAGAAAAGAAAGGGAAAAGAACGAAGAATTTTTATGCAAAGTGAATATGTGCAAGCTTTTGGTAATTACAAGTTAAATTCGAATAGTATGTGATTCTAATATCTTAAATAATTTTGTATGAATGTAAATAGTTTTGCATGATTTTAAGTAATTTTTGTAATGCCTACAATTTAGATAGCACGAGTTAGTGTGATTTATTAAACATACAAAGAAACGGAACGAATTGAAATTGGATTTAAAATAAAATGATTATTAAATTAAAGAATTAAAAAATAATAATTTAATTTGAGTCCAAAAGAAAATAATTATAAAGTGGAGGATTTAAAGAAAAAGGGTAATTAAAATAGAATTAAAAGTATTGATTTCTGCTTCTTCTTTTTTTTTGGTCTCTTCCTAACCCTACCCACACAACTCCTTTTCTACACAAGCAGAAATTTCTCTCCATCCCATTCTCTCACTATTCTCAGGTCAAATCACTCAACTTTTTATTTTTTATTTTTAAAAATTCAATCAACACTGAATTGGATCTTTAGGTGGAAAAACAAATACACGATTTTATTTCACCCACAGTAGACTATGATAATATTGGTGGAGATGACCCCAGACTGTGGGAGAGAGCGTTAGGATAGTATTAAGGCTTTATAAAAAGTTTGTACATATAATCTTATTCGGTCGTCTTTTTAATTCTGTATGAATGGCTCTGTGATTGAAACTTGATCTTGTTAAATTTATTCTGGAAACATGTACTTTGCCAGCATTCATATTACTATGACTTTAGAACTTGAAGATTTATGCTGAATAAATTTTGGCATGTCTATGGAATAATTTGGATAAAATTTTTGGGAATAGAAATTATTTATAGAACACTTGAATTTATTTATAGATTACCGGGAGTAGATTATGGAACACTGGAATTTATTTATAGATTGCTGGAAATAAATTATAGAACACTGGAAATATTTTTGGACACATTGAAAATAAATTAAGGAACACTGGTATATGAAGTAAAAATGAATGATAATGATAGAATAAAAGGTGGGATTATTTTGGCGTGATTAATTGGCTTTATGGTAATTAAATTTGAGACTAGAATCATTAAAGAACTCTGAAAATAATATTAATATGTCCATTTGTTGTTTGAATATTGGAAATAAATTGTTAAAATAATCATGTAAAATTTTATGGTTCAAGCATGCTAAAATTGAGATTGAAATTAAAAGAATGTGAGAAAAGAAAAAGAGACCAGAACAAGGACCAAAACAGCAATTTTGGAGAGACTTTGCGGCATTTTGGGCAGCAAATATATTTTGGATTATATATTTTGTGGTATATCATGGGTATGTGTTGTATGTATGTGTATGTATATATTTATATTGTATTGGTGTTATATTATGGGTATATTAATATTTATGTATGCTATATCTTATGTTATATGGTAGGTATATTTTATATATATGCTATATATATTCTGATAGAGATATACATGAATATCTATACATGCTACATGATTATTTTTTTATGCCCTTTTCTAGGACAATTATGAGATAAATGTCAAATACGATTATTGATGAACTTGAAAGCATTCAAGGCTTGGATGTTATTTCATGACAAAAGATTAGGTGATGATTATTGTGGTTTGATGAATATGAATGCATAAATGAACAAATGAATTATTTGATGTAATTATATGTTGACATGAATAAAACCAAGCAAATTATTTCATAAAAACGGTTTTTATAAAGAATACACGTAAAAGCATTGTTATGACTATATTTGATGTATATGTTGCTCATGTTATGTAGTGAATTGTTAAGTGATATAATCATGTGAAATATATGGAAAGTGGACATGACATGATTACCCTTGCAAAAATGCATGTGAATAAGTTTATGTGTAGATGACATGATATTCGTGTTGTTAATGATTGAAGGTATGAAATGTTGACATGATAAATGTATACGGGTTCGGAAATCAGTGTATGACATGATACAAATGTTATGACACAAGCAAAATATGCCATAAAAATGGTAAGAAATTGAAAAGAATTAAATGCCTATTATTCGTACTAGGACTAGTGTTAGAATAGATGACATGTCATTTAAGATTTTTATATTACTATAGGTTTCTTTCCATGCGTTTTTGGCAAGGTGACCCAAGCTCTTATCTCTCTTACTAGTCCCAAGCTCCTGAGAGAGCTCTTGTCTCTCTTACTAGCAAATATTTATTTTCTCTATCAAGTTGGCCCAGGTTCATATGAGCGCACTTGACCTATAAAGTTGGCCCAGGCTCATGCGTGCACACTTGACATGAGAGCTCGGATGAGTTCTCACTAACATGTGAATAGGATAACCCAAGCTTATGAAAGTGCCTTTATTCATTATCCATATTTCGATTGTCATTGTGTTGAGTAATTAGGCAATTGAATGTTAAATAAATGTGGTAAGTATGAAATGTTATGAGTTCAATATGGTTATACAATTATGGCTTCTACTTACTAGGTACGCAATCTTATTGTTATTATAATATGATTTGCATGATCATGAATGCAAAATGACTAAAGTTTGTAGGAGAATACTTGTGCATAATGTTTGAATGTCATGTTATATGTGTATATACATGTAAGAATTTTATGATTATATGTATCACTAAGTTTTCAATAGTTTAGCGTGTGTTGGAGCCACTAAGTAGTAGAGTTGATGAGAAGAGAAGACAAGCCCATTAGAGAAGTCAAAGTCTACTCACGTATATTTTTTATTTATGCCCATTTAGTTGGGATCGATAGACTGTTATTAAATAAAATTTTATTTGATTAATTATTTTAATGGAATTTTATATAAAGATGTAATAAGTGGGTAAGTTTTAGTCTAGGAACTCAATAATCAGTTATTTTAATTAAGGATTTCAACTAGTAATCAGTTATATGATACGATATGCATGCTTAATATGATTAAATTACGTACGATTGGAAAAATTTTAATTTGGATGTGAAATAATTGGTTTATCCGGACATAGTTAGATAATTCTAGTAGGATTTAGTCTGCTGCGTGGGATTCTTTTATGAAGAATATGTGATAAATTTGATATAGGAATGAATGTAAGTTATACTAAGTATTGAATGACCTTACATGCCATTAAAAGGAAATTAGGATATATGTAATATTTTATGAAAGCAAGAAAATAATTAACACAATAAGAACTGTTATGTGCTATATATGTGTGTGTGAACATGTAGGACTAAAATGTATAAAAGAATAGGAAGTTAATATGTAGATAGATATGCATAAACTGCTATGAATGAGCTAACCATTGGATGAAATGGTGTGATTGGTGAAATGTTAACGATATATGATAAGATGTAAATTTTGAGCTACAAACAAATTGGCATATCAATTACAGAACTGTAAGGCGCAAATATCGTTGTAATACTGATATGTTATAGGTGCAGATGTGCTGAATTTGATATATGATAGACGCACAGTCTTAAGATTTTTTTTTATAAGCACTGAGTTATTTACTGTAAGACTGCATCAGTCGAGGCTGCAAAAGCAGTCGAATTCTTTATGTCTTCCTAATTCTGGTTTAAGGTATTAAGGGTGATAGATTAAATTGAAATCATTATAAGCCAGCATTTGAATAATTATTTTCTATATAAATTATAACTAATGTTGCTAACAAATTGTATGTTGATCTCTTATTTGCCTATAACTTTTCATATTTTTATTTTTGCTAAAGATGTATTATATGTTAAATTTATTTTGTTACATTGCATTATTTTCAAGATTATATTATCAAAATGTATGCATCATTAAGTAAAACGCATTGTCTGCTAGTCTTATCTAATATATAACTAAAAAGCCAAAAAAGTAGAATATCTGTAAATAGTTATTGGAAGGTTATAGATAAAAATTATCAGACATATCAAATGGGACATTTTGTTTGGTTGATTTTGTTTTGTCATTTCTTTACTTTTGATATTTCATTTCATGCGTAAACATATTTAGCTTTGTAAATATTAAGCAAATTAAAAGTTATCATATTATTCTTGGTTCAAGCATTAAAACCAATAGAGATTCAAATAGTGCTTACAATTGCAAGTCATTTTTTTTAATGCAAAACTAGGGTTGTTAGCTTGATTTTATAGTTTAGGAATTATATTTTATTCATGCACTTAATTTTTTTTATATTTCGAAAAAATGATGTCGTAGATATGCAGAAATCATTCTCAACATCACGATAGCCAAGGTAGATATTATTAGCATAAATAATAAGTAACTTGTAATTCTCCAATTGCCTAGTAAATTTTCTAAAGCAATCTTCACACTAATTATAAATCTTAACAAAATTTCACATTAATGTTTTTCATAAATATAAATCTTCAAAGTAATCTTCACATTAATGCTTTTTCATAAATGCAAATTTTAGCATATCTTCTCATTAATATTTAATTGCAATTAATGCTATACTTAGGAAACAAGTTGCGTGGATTATAAATAGTATCCATTAGCCTTGGGTCAAGCATTAATTTGTAGTACAAACATATAGGACATGAAACTTTGAAATTTTATTTAACTAGTAGCTTGGTGTCTGGCTGTAGTTTTTAAGGATTATTTTACATCGTCATTTTGGTACTTAGATTTATTTTATGGAATCATTAGGGAATTGTGAGCAATAAAAATGAAAAATATTTGTATCTTTCCATTTCTCCTTAGTGAGAGAGAAAAAATACAAATGAAATATACTAAAGTTCAAGCTTTTTATGGAAATTGAATTATTTGTCATACTACCAAATACATATAGGTTTTTTTCTGCTTGCAAAATCATATATTTTTTCTACCATCTTTTTTCTAATCTAAGATGTTATCTCCTATGAATGGTATATCGGTAACTTTTTCTAATATTTAGTCCCTCTTTATATTTTTTTCCTAATTTTTATGGCTTTGTTATTTGATTATCTAAATCATATTACTTAATTTCTTTTTTTCTTCTTTTTTATCTTATTTGATTAGACTCTTATACCTCACCTTGCTTTGAGTATTTTTCATTTCTTATATGTTATTTACTATATATTATTTATAACCAGTTAATCTACCAATTAGTGCTTATAATCTCACGCCATTTTAGGATGTTCACTTGTAAATATAATAAAACTGAGTACGTTTACACAGTAGCTACTACAATATACTTCCTTATTTGCCCTTACATTTTACAAAACGTCACCATTTTAGTATTGAATTTTACTCTACCAAGCCTCCTTTCAATAGCTATATCTGTGTTGCCTTATAGGGTTCCATATCGGGCTTTTTACCTAAATAAGTTGAAAAAAAAAAATTTACAAAATGGTGCTGCATACAAATAAATTTCTATATATGTGCCATTTTAGCCCACGTAGGACGGGTTGGTTTGTAGGTACCACAAAATTGTTAGTCAGAGTAGCGACTTTAGATGGATCGGTTTCTAATTGTAAGTCACTGGTTAGACCAACGATTTTTGATCATAAATCACTACTTAAAGTAGCAATGTACGATAGGTAAAATCGCTACTGAACTTCCTCCAGCACATTTAGACCTACATTGTAGGCTACTGTATAAGCTACCCAAAATTGCTAGTATAACTGGCGATTTTGGTAGCAGATCTCATTTACTCCCTCACCTGCTTCAAACGCCCAAACAACTCAAAATCAAACTCTCCTTCTGTTCTCAAGCAAAAACCCAGCAACGCAAGTATGTTTTTTTTTTTTGTTATTTATTTGTTATCTGCTAATTTTTTTTTTTTTTGCAATTTTAATTTTTTTAGAAAATTTTTCATTTCGTATATGGGTTATTATTTGTTATTAGCTAATTTAAATTTTTATTGTTGCTGATTTATTTTTGTTTTTGTAATTTCTTATTTGCTAATTTAGAAAATTTTCATTAGAATATTTATTTATTGCAATTTTATTTATTTTGGTAACTTTTTATTATGTTTTTATTATTTTAGTTGCTGAATTTTATTTCAATTTTGATTTTTTATTTGCTAATTTTTTCTTGGAATTTTATTTGTTCGTTGATTTTTTTGCTTCAAAATTCTTTGCTAAGTTTTTTGTAATTTTATTTTATTTTTTTGCAGCTTTTTTATTGCAATTTTAATTTTTGCTGAATTTTTATTTATTTATTTACTGAATTTTTATTGTAATTTTATAAATTTTGGTAATTTTTTATTGAGATTTTATTTTTTTTAGTTGCTGAGTTTTATTGCAATTTTGATTTTTTATTAGCCGTTTTTTATTGGAATTTTATTTGTTTGTTGATTGTTTTGCTTCTAAATTCTTTGATGATTAAATTGTAATTTTATTTTATTTTTTTGCAGATTTTTTATTGCAATTTTAATTTTTGCTGAATTTTTATTTGTTTATTTGCTGATTTTTTTATTATAATGTTATATATGAATTAATATTTTTTGTATAAATAATAATAAATTTTAATATATGCATTTATCTTTATTGTAATTTTATTTTTTTTATTTGCTGATTTTTTTTGTAATTTTATTTATTTTGCTAATTTTTATTGTGATTTTATTTTTGTAGTTGCTGATTTTGATTGCAAATTTAATTATTTGTTTGCTGATTTTTAATTGCAATTTTTGTTGTTTGTTGATTTTTTGCATCTCAATTTTTTACTGATTTTTTTTTTTGCTTCTCAAAGTTTTACTAAATTTTTATTGCATTTTTTTCGCTCATTTTTTATTCAATTTTGGTGTTTTGCTTATTTTTTATTGCAATTTTTATATTTTTTTTTGCTGATTTTTTATCTTGTATTTTGCAGTTTATTATCTGAAAAAGAAAATAAAGAGAATAAAAAAGAATAACAAAAAGAGGTAGGTAGAATTTTTTTAAAATATTTTATTTTATATATACATTAATATTTTTTGTATAATTTTTTTTGTTGTATAATTTTTGCTTGTTATGTAATAGTATGTATGTAATTAGTTCTGCAATATATGTAATATATATGCAGTTATATACAGTAAAATATGTAATATATATATATATATATATATATATATATAGTTATATAATATGTATGTAGTTAGTAATTGTAATTTTTTATGGTAAGTTGCTTTAAAAATATATTTATTTTTAATTGTGTAAATTTATTATATGCTTCTATAAAATATATCATACTTCATGACATAATTTATCTTTTAATAAAATTATTAAATAAATAAAAAAATTAATTGATTGTAATTAATATTTTTTTTGTATGTAGCAAAATAACATGAAAATAAATTGTATACATACATCAATTTAAAATGCCTAAATTGATTCCAATTACAATGAATAATTGATTATAATTGATTGTAAGTATTTTAAAATAATCATAGACATAAAATAATAAATTGATTCAAATTTAAAAAATAAAAAATAAGTTTTGAACCAAATTGAATTTTTTTTTTTTTTTGTAAGTTTATATACAAGATTATAAATTGTCATTCACAGCTTTCGTTTTCATAATCATCGTTGAATGCTTGAAGAACCAAATTGTTACCTCTACTGCTTCTAGAAAATCCAGGCATGTTAAGTCGTTTTGTGTTATGATCCATTACGAAGACAAATTATAAATTTATATACAAAGCAATATCACATGCAAACAAAAACAATGTGTTGTCAATATTCTAATTTAATATTCTAATAGTAATAGAATATTTGATATTATATATACTTATTACTTTATTATTCTTTTTATTTTTATTATTATTTTATTATATATATCTTTATTAATTATATGTGAACAGTAACAGCTTATAATATGTTATGAATCATTTTATTAATATAGTATCAACTTTTTTTTATCAGTAATGTTTCATGTTACGTTGTCATTATTATTTTATTGATATGACATTAGTGTTTAACATTTGAAATAATAATGATGTATTTTTCAAATATGGAAGCCCACAGGAGAGATGCAATACAGCCCGGTCTATATGATCTATCATTACTGAGATTGCAACGTGTTCATAGATCAGAGGCTGTTTGGCATGATGACATGTCGTCGTGCATCTACATTATTGCATATGAAGGATATTGATTCTTATATTCGAGAGTTGTTCCTGTAGACTAGATTTTTAGGAGTACCTCGATTTGGGTTCTTTCAGTTGGATTGTCATCTTATCATTGCACTTATCGAGCAATGGAGACATAAGACTCATACCTTTCATTTTCCTGAGAGAGATATGACTATTACCATTCAAGATGTGGCGATTCAGACTGGATTATCCATTGATGGTGCAGCTGTGATCGGATATGGTCATTATGATTGGATGGATTTATGCACGAAATTGTTAGGAGTTATACCACCGAATAATGTAATTACTGGTTCAAAATTGAACTTGAACTGGCCAGCTAAACAATTTAGTATTCTACCAGCAGATACAGATGACGAGACTATCATATGTTATACATGTGCATTCATTCTGCATATCATTGGTGGGATATTTTTTGTAGATAAATCAAGTTCAATGGTACATTTGATATTTTTTTCCTCTTATGGAAGATTTGACTGTCATGCATCATTACAGTTGGGGTGGAGCGTGTCTTGCATGGCTTTATAGAGAATTATATAGGGCCACAGATCCATCTGCAGAACAAATTAGTGGTCCATTATTTTTACTTCAACTATAGGCATGAGATCGTTTACTCTCAAATGCACCTACATTGTCAGTTCAGCTACCACTTGGTGGCTTATCTCTAGGATTTCGGTATGCATAAGCATCACTTAACATAGTTTGTTTTAATATGATTTAATAAGTATAAAAAATATTTATTTAGTACAAAATTTATGTGTTTAAAATTTTTTTAGGTGTAGCAGTGCACAAATTACTACTGAGGTGTCAACCCATATTCTGAAAAATACAAAATACAAGTTGGACTTGATCGATAATGATGATGTACTTATTACTTCTCTAACTCTCTCCAAATATATTCATACATATATCTCTCTAAATATATAATATATTTTTTGAAAAAAAATAAAATATTATTAATATTGATGTATATCTACTGCAAGTCATTTGGGAGTCGTATATAAATGATATTTTACAAATTCTTTCCGCTGATTGTTTGGATGGCCAACAAATTTGGCGAGTTGTGGTTCCATTGATTTGCTTTCATATTATCGAATGGCACCATGCAGACCATGTGTTACGCTAGTTTGGACTTCAATAGTCCATTCCAAACCAGCCATTGCAAACAGGTGATTTGCACTCAATAGATTTGCGTTCTAGGGACATAAAATGGTCTCGTCAGCATGCTCAATGGATTAACATATAGAATGCACGATTACAACATGTGTATAATGTTAATCCATATATAGAAAGGCTGCATTACCATTCAGAGTATATGGAATGATATTGACGTGTCACTCGGCGATGGATTTCTCCACAAAAGTGCTTATGGAGCAGTAGTGAGTTTTATTTTTCATATCTAAGTAAATCGCAAATCATAATAAAGAATAAGATATCTCAAAAATGTTATTATTAATATTTGCTTTCTTATTCATTTATTTTGCAGATGAATGATATTGAACATATCCGTCTAAGCAATGATATTGACGAAATCCACAAAATTAATGATGACATATTTTGCGCAATTCAACAATAACGAAGGCTTATTGTAATATTGCCACCACAACCATCACAACTTACGACACCATTTTCAGATGCAGCAATTCATGATGAAGCTGACATTAGTCCACCACAACTGGTCTAACGCAAAACTTGAGCAAAAAATTTTATTGACTGTCGGCAGAAAGTTCTCATTGCTCCTTCATCCTCCCCGTCTTCTGTTGTACCACAACCTGTTGCATATCATGGTACACAATTGTATACTCATGATGCATTGCACATATATTCGACGTCTGGTCCATCACATACATGTGCTTTAGACATTCCTGGTCCATCATGGACACCTGCATCAGACACTCCTGAACCATCATATGTTAGGACACACTACTCTCCATATCCTGATCAATCTTTTGTGCAGTGGTCACATTCTAACTCTCCATTCCTTACATCACAATATATAACCAGTATGGCATTTGGGAGTATGTTGTCTTATGATCCTTCTACTACAGAACAAGATAATGATACAGATGAAGAGGTCGACCCTAGTGCAGTGGTCACATTTCGACTCTCCATTCCTTACATCACAATATATAACCAGTATGGCATTTGGGAGTATGTTGTCTCATGATCCTTCTACTACAGAACAAGCTAATGATACAGATGAAGAGGTCGACCCTAGTACAGTAATCGAAACAACATTCAGAAGGTAGCAACTTAGAATTAATAGAAGACTACCGCCTTGTGGTATAGAAGGATATACTGGAGGACATTGAAATTTTTTTTTGTAAATTTAATTGCTACATATTATTTAATTAAAATTTATACATAAATTGTGTTGACAATGAATATGAATAAGTATTACATCATATTAATTATCACTATGATATATAAATATTTGACATACAATTTGTATCATAAATAAATTATAAGATGATATTTAAAGTGAAAGGTATGGAAAATATAAAGCTATATAACTGCATCATTTGCAATTTCAAAATTTTTCACTCAAATTAAAGTATATTTGCATAACATATTGCTAAATAAGCACACCAACGTAAGATACAATAATCAATTTTTCCATGCATTAGCAATGCGACTTTTGCTATACGGACAAGTCTTCATACTATATCCAGGATTACCATATAATTTACATGTATATCCATATTTATCAGTGATTTTGCAGTCCATTTTATTTTTTATTCTTGATATCTATAGACGACTTTTTTTTCGAATTGTGATAGCATCTAGAATTAAAGGTAACTTGTAATACAATGGCCAATAGTCTAGGCGTCCTAAAGGCATGAAGCCGACTTGATAAATTTTTAAAATGCATTCCAATGTATAACATGGAGCAATAAATTGGAAATCGTTGATTACATTGCTCAAGCAATCATCGATTGTGTGGGAGTAAGGAATCTTTGCTGCTTGAAATTTGCCAGAGGTGCATATATTATTAAACAAATTAATAACTTGCTCGTTTGCTCTTTTTCGTTTGGTATTGTTGTACACTGTAATGATAGAGAAAATCCATTTCTCTCTATCATAAGCCTCAACAGAATCACCTTTTGCCTTCACTACCCTTTTATTAAATAACTTTTGCCAATCTTCACGGTACAAAGCTCTATCTACAATTTTCTTCATATATTTTGATCTCCTTTGATAAAAAAAAAAATCCACCATTTTCTTGAATAACCCATTAACTAAAGAAGTTGTGGGCATGCCTCGCAAATTTTTGATCATATCGTTCACCAACTTAGAAATATTGGTAGTCATACTCTCATATCGCTTCCCTTTATCATGTAAACAAGTCCACTTATGTAAAGGGATCCTCTCAATCCATTGCTTTGTTGCAGGCTCAGCTTCATATATAGTTTCTATCATCCTTTTGAACTTTCTTTTCTGGTGTTCATACCCTATACACATCACACAAGTAGACATTAATAATTTATTAAAACAAAGATGGGTAATGTAAAAATTTGAATGTAATTAATGGAAAGTTAATGACCTGCTTTTTTAAGTGACTCATTTAGTGTACTATTCTTGAATTTTTTATTAAAATTGATGGTCACACGACGAATGCAATAACGATGAGCACACATCTTCCACCAATCATGTTGCATCACATAAATTATTCCAGTATGCTGATCACTTATCACTCATAAATCTTCATTTTTTGTCACATACAACCTGATGTTGTTCATGAACCAACTCCAATTATCTTTATCCTCTTTTTCGACAATGACAAATGCAACAGGAAAAATCTTATTATTTTCATCCAATCTGGAGGCAATTAGTAAACACTTTCTATATTTGTCATATAAAAATGTTCCATCCATATACAAAACTAGCCTACAATAATTAAAGCCTTCAATACAAGGTCTGAATGTCCAAAACATCTGCTTGAATACACGATATGTTGTATCTACATAATTTTGAACATAATGAGCCTTGTTTCAATTACATAATAGGATCTAGGATTAGCACCCATAATAGATGTCATCCACTGACAGAGTTTTTGATATGACTCATCCCAATCTCTAAACAACCTACCAATGGTTAACTGCTTACCAAGCCATATTTTCTTGTACGAAGGCGTATAATTGAAAGTCTTATGAATTCTATCTACTAAGGCACTAATTTTGATTTGTGGTGCCTCTCAAACAATATCTTCAATATAGCTGCATATCAATTGTGAATCCAACTGTCTATGGTCTTGTGATCGACCAGAGTTAGTGCAGCTGTGAGGGCCATTATACCTTATTATCTTCCAAGATACTCCTCCTGATTTTTTAGTTGCCTATAATCTCCAATTGTAACCGCTTTCAATTTTTTTTTTTTTGGTATATGAGTACAAATGTATTATTTCTGCTAGCCTCAGTCATACACTCTTGATTTCGATACAAAGAGTATTCCTTTGTTGCTGCACGAACAACTTCTTTGGAATGAAAACTCGTTCCTTTAAAGAACTTTTTTGATGGGCCTCATAATATCATGCTACTATCTTTTGCATAAGGATTAACATGTATTAGATCATCCTCAATACCACTAAATATCCACCGCTTGATTCACCAACATCAGTTGCGTTTGTTATTATGTTGCAGTCGTCACAATCATCATCCTCATTATCATCATCATCTTCCAACTCCTCATATTCATCAATATCAGAATCATCATTATCTCCCTCATAGTCATCATCTTCTACACCGTCATTCTCACATTCTTCATTTACATTAGAAGTTCCAGCCACATCATTCGAATTTACAATAATTTCTTTAGTTTCAATATACAGCTTAATATAGCAATAATCATATTTTCTATGATGCTCATATATCATAATCATATCATCATCTCATATGTCAATACAGCTGAATTTTACATTTCCTTCCAACACAAACCTATGACTCCTATATATAATTTTCAGTATTCTCCTAGGAGTATTATATATTCTCATTGCATTCCTTATTTTATCAATAAGTTCTTGCATAAATAATTTATCTTTGCTCCTTATCATTTTCGAGAAACCAATTTCATAATCAATACCGTATTGGTTCTCAATTATATTTCAGCCCAGTAAGTAACGATATATGGTAAACTTTTCATATTTATAGACTACAAAATAAATAACAAAAAAATTAATAAATAATATTTATGTTCTATAACACATCATCAAGAATGATAAAAATAATACAAATAAATAATTTAATAAATCCCATCAAATTATATAAACAATAACTTAATACTATTAAATTAATATATACATTTTTATTTTATGCATATAATATTAATTATTTTATGCATAACATTAATTATATATAATAAATAATTACTTACATATAAATAATTTTTTATGCACATAATATTAATTATTTTATGCATATATTATCAATTATATATAAATAAATTTTTATTACTTTACTAACTGCAAAAAAATATTAGTTATTTTATGCATATAATATTAATTATTTTATGCATAACATTAATCATATATAATAAATAATTACTTAAATATAAATAATTTTTTATGCACATAATATTAATTGCATATAAATAAATTTTTATTACTTTACTAATTGCAACAAAATATTAGTTATTTTATGCATATAATATTAATTTTTATTTTATTATCAAAAAATAATTTATAATTTTTCTTTATTTATAAAATTACAAAAAAAAATTTATAAACAATAAATTAATAAATAATAAATAATTACTTATATATAAATAAATGTTTATTACTTTATAAACAACAAATTATTCTATAGTTGGAAGGTACTGAATTTTACAAAATTATTCTAAAAAATTATATAGAAATAATTTATTCTACAAAATTATTCTATAGTTGTAAAAAAATATTTTAAGTGAACTATGCTATAGTTCAAAGGTACCGAAATTTATTCTAAAATTTTTTTCAATACAATTATTTATTCTCAATATTTATAATAACTACATATATATTTAAAAATAAAATATAACTATTAAAAAAAATTTACGTACCTTAAATAACTCTTTCACCCTTTTTTTCTACTTGCAATTTTTACTAATTAATATAAATATAAATAAATTTTCAGCATATAATTTAATTATTTAAAAATTTTGTAACATTTAATATCAAAATATACTATAATCTGCATATAAAATATATCATATGACAAATTACAAAAAAAAAATATAAACTAAACTTATCAAACTAATACTTTTACAAAACTTCTTTCAAATAAGTTATTTAAAAATATTTTTTATCCTTATTCCAAACACTCTATTTCTCTTAAATTTTTTTTCTAACCTCTTTTGTCTTCAATGAAAATTACACTCTCTAAAATGAGGTATGAATGTGAGCTTCTAAAATGGAGTATTTATAAGCAGAAGGTGGGTGGCCCAAAATCGTTAGTCAGAACAGCGATTATAAATCTACTGAATTTTCCCTACGGTCTGGCGCTAGGCTGCAGATTTCACCTAAAATCACTAGTATAACTAGCAATTTTACTGTAAATACAGTATTATCGCTAGTTAAACTAGTAGAATTTATGTGTCACTTATATCGCTAATATAACTAGCAATTTTGTACTAGTAAAACACTCACCCGTTCTATATAAAAAAATGGCATATATATAGAAATATTTTTTCATAAGGTATATATCAGTAAATTTTTTTTATTTTTAACATATTTTAGTAAAAACCCTTATGGTGTGTGACAGTACTTTTTGATTTTATTTCCCTTATATGGCCCCACATCTTGGTTTTATTTGTTTTATTTTTCTTCAATAATTCGGTACAATAAGTGTACTCTACTATTTTCCACCTCCATATACTTCCTATTTGGCATAATATTTGGAAAAACAATTTGTAAAAACAAAATATACTTTTTTTATAAGCAGATTTTTGTTATCTGTGGTGTGTATATTATAGTGCATTCACTGCTTTTTATATATTAAATAATATATCACAATAGATACGTGTATATTTCATATTCATAATAAATAAATATTTAAGTTGTTAATTAAATTATGAATGCAGTAGTTACATATACTATAAAATATACGACCTTTTGATTATTTACAGAGAATTTATTATTAATCTGTTGATAATAATAAGATAAATATTTATGGTAAAAGATAATATTAAAAATATTCATAACCGATATAGGAAAATGAATTTGACATTCATTGAACCTCTAGATTATCATATAGTTTATTTTGAGAAAAAATCTTATTTTCCATGATATAATGATATCTAAATAAACCAGTAGATTCTTAAAGAATTAAGAATACTGAACAATGATGTCTGATAATAACTGCACAGATTGTGCTAGATGTCAATGGTTATTATTTTGGTCATAATATATGAATTTTTTATGACTCGAAATCTTTTGATTTGAGGTGTCAAGACTGTCATTTCATAGATAGCTGTGAAGGTACTATTGTTTTGTACTGGACTATTCACGTTTGATAATCCGGCTTGTAGTTACAATAGTTAGTTATATAGTGAGACATAAGATTACCAATAGTAAGACTCGTTACCCTGTGGTACCAGGATGATATCTTAATGGAGTTGATATTAATAAATTCTTCGCTAGAAAAAATATGATTCATTCAATATAAGATTGAATTATTAATTAGATTAATAATGATAAGTTTTATTTTAATCAGAATACAAATTATCGCTTATTAGAATATTGATCAATAGGGTTTGACATACTGTGGCCCTAATTAATATCGTGATTATAACGAGATGACTTAATATTATGATTTAGAGGTCAAATTAATATTTTAGATTTTATCAGTAATTAAAAGAAGAATTCCGGAAGAATACTTAATGTATACAGGTATACGAAAAATTTAGAAATAATGTCCGATATAATATTAAAGAGTTAATATTATATTTTCATTCTGATAAAATTATTGACCTTATAAGTTACATCCAAAATAAATTATTTGGCTAGTCCATATTTAAGATGTTAGAAGTAATTTAATTGAGAATTAAATTAGAAATAATTAATTATACTTTTTGAAAATTAATTTTAAATATTTCTCATATTTATTTTAATTAAATTATTAATTAAAATTATTATAATTTAATTAAATTATTGATTAAATTAACTAAAATAATTACCACATATAATATAATAGAAGAATAATTTTATGACTAACGGAGATAATTAAAAAATGAGTTATGCAACATCATATTATAAATAAATAAATAAATAATCAAAAGTCAAAAATTAACATCCACCGGCCACCCTTTTCTTTAATCTCGTCTGCCAAAATTTTTTTTGTAAGTTAATTTTTCTTTTGGTCCAAGAGGCTTTGCTCCCTCTTACTCTTCTTGGGTTCCTTTTTCTTTCAATTGTTTTGCTTAGAAAATTTTGAAACAAAAATACTTACATAATTTTTTAAGGTGTTAGTAGTTTATAAATTTATAAAAAAAATAAATTTTGTGATCAGATATTTAAAAATAGCAAATAAATTTTATCAATACAATTAAATTTTTTTATTTTTTTGGTTTGCACAATTGATAAACTCAGAAATAAAAGATTTGTATTAACCATTTTATTTTTCATTTTGTTTTTAAAAATCATAGGATGATCTTGACAAAATAAATTTTATTCATAAATATTAAAAAATATATTTTGCTAAAAGTTATAGATAAATACTCAAGATTAATATGAAAATATAATTTTCATGTCATGCAATATTTAATTGCATATTTCGAAAAAATTAAAATTTTTTAAAATATCTAATTTTGACCGAAACTTATAACTCCTCTCAATCCAAATATATTTTCTGCTTCCAATAGTTTTTTCATTATATATACATATATATTGAAAAATAACCACTATTTTATACTAAGATGAAGCATTAATATAGCTTTCGGAGTTTTTATCATATTTGATTGAGCTACAGGCCCTATTTGACATGATATTTGGAAAAAAAAAATTGTTTAAAATTAATTTTTAGAAGCATATTTAAAAAAAAATATATTATATAGATGTTGGAAAATAACCGCTATTTTTTTACTAAGATAAAGTATTAATATAGCTTTCATGATTAATTTGGCTTAAATTAATTTAAAAGTCAAATTATACTTGTTATTCGAAAATACTGTTTTATTTTCCTGAGATCTTTGATTAACATAAATTTATATTTCCATATCAGTTATAAATAAAATAATAAAGAAATTTTTTTTATACATTATAAATGACTTTACGAGATGTTATGGAAACAATTTTAAAATACATATGAATGTTTACATTAATTAAAATTTTAATTAGTTGTTTGATAAATATTATTTAAATTATTTTCTTCCCGATGCAACGTGAAAGTAACATACTAGTTGTTTATAAAAAAAAGCCAAAATTGAGTCTTTAAAGTTAACCATGAAAGGGTGGCCATAAGATTGATTGGTTAATGAAAAATTGAATGACTGATTTAATCGGAGATATGCATTCTGTTCAATAAGAAAATAATCATCAAACTAAAATAATATTAATATTTTAATTATCAAAATAATAAAGACATATTTAATATGTCTCGTCTTAAAATAAGAATGAATTTATATATAAAACATTTGATAATTGAATTATGATTCCTCCATAAACATTCCTAATATTTCAAGATTGCCGTTTTTGAAAAATATTTCTAAAAATACTCTTAATAAATATTAGACTGAATATAAAAATAGAATTTTAATTTCTATTCTATGAATATGCCAAAGAAAATATTTGAATTATAAAACATCAATCTAGGAATAGAATTCTATTTTACATGAAATTCTGTTATTTTAGTAAGACCAAAAAAATTTTATTAATTGATAACCAAATTAAAGTTAGATTACAAATTCTTTTAAAATTTAGGGTAAATGTGTAAATTAGTCCCCAAATTATATTCTATGAAGCGAGTCAATCTCTCAATTTTGAGTCAGTATAATTAAACTTTCAAACTTTAAAATTGGTGCAATTAACCTCTTTAATTATTATTCAGTAGCATCATTAACTCAGAACCGTTGAGCCAGTTCGGTCTGGTAAAAAGATAACTCGCTACATAAAATATAATTCATGAGTTAATTTCCACTAATTTTAAAATTTGAAAATTTAATTGTATTAAGTCAAAATTGAAGAAACAATTCGCTTTAAAAGATATAGTTGAGTGATTAGTTTTCACATATATTTGACCTAAAATTTATTTGGACTCGATTTAAATAAATACTCCTCCAATATCTACGCAGATATCCCGAGTCATATTTTCCTTTGTTTCAATATTCAAACCAAATGTTTGAATTGAAATAAAAAAGAACAAATAATTCCCATACCTATTAATATATAGTGTGATTAGGGCGGTTAAAAAATAATGGATATTCAATTTAATCCAATATTTAAGTTTAAAATAGGTATTTATCGGATTGAATATAAAATTTATTTAACTCATTTGTAATTTATGAATATCTTAGGTTATACTTATATTAAAGCACGTCCTTGGATTCTCATTTAAAAATTGACATAGATTTGTATTTTTTCTATTTTCCAGTTCTTAGTTGAATTCTAAAACCAAAATTTTACTCTAATTTTAACTTAAATAACTTATTAGAGTGAATAAAAAACGTTTGATTATTTTTTTTTAAGTTTAACTTCCAATTTTGTCTTTTCATATTAACATAGGCCTATAACATATTCTTGAAATTTTAATTCGGCTTTTAGTTAATTTTTTATTCAATCAATGGTTTTCAATTTTTGACAAAATTTATTTTCAAATATATAGAATATATTTATAATTTGTGGGACACATAATTTATAATTTATAACCCGCACATATAAGTTTAACTTGATTTAATAATTTGATATTTTATTTAATTCAATATATTTATAATTTATTATCATATAATTATATTTTTTTAATAATAATAATAATAAATTAATATATTAAATTTGTAGAACAATAATTGTGGGTGTAACACCCCTTATCCTTCCGTATACACCATCGTATACCAGACTGATAAGTAGTGTTACGGTTTATAAAACCAAATATCAAAACATTTGTAAATAATATAAAATTTTTCTTTTAAGTAGAATAAAATATAAAATAAGA
>CATIWF010212925.1:0-14020 GCA_949630135.1 Balakata baccata
CCGGTTATGTTGGCCACTTAAATTATCAAATAATTTAAGCAAGTCATGAGCGGAATCTAGCAACACATCATGATCCCCAATTGACTGAAAAGACTTTAAGAGTAACTTGTCATTCTTCAATTGGATCGTGCACTTGCAAGTATTAAATTTGATACATCACCAATCCAATGACATGTTATACTCATATATGAATGTTTACATTACTGATCACTCCAAATATCACTACAAATTGCAAAATTACTGAGAATGTAATAAATAAGACAACTAAGAAAATATGCAAATAAGTTATTCTCCCCTAATGGAAAGTCAAACAGAAGCTTAGACACACCAATTTAACCCAAATTAATGTTGAATATGCAAATTATATGCCAACAAGCAAGTACCAATTGCACTATTTTTAACAATATGTAATGAAAATTCCACTATAGCGCTCAATATAAAGCCACTCTAATTTAATTGCAAACCACACCCAAAGTTGCTCAAAATATCAAATTTTAATCAGTTTAGAGCCAGAACAAACAGTAACAAATTGATTGGTGAGATCAATCAAATCAAAACAGCACCACTTTGACAATTAACTTGTATATGCAAGCATCTTTCCCTTTTATATATTATATATATATAAAATCAGAATCAAAGCAAAAGAATTCTAACTCCAAAACCAAACTCCTGTGCAACAACTCAAAAGCATGCACAATAGGACAAACTTAGACACTACTTGCTACCACTAGTTATTTTGCATTTTTGGGATTTAACTTGCATAAATATAACAAAAACAGCAAAATAAAGATAGATTCAAATGAATTGATGGTAGCCATGAACATAGAAAACATATCGCAATCAACTGCCATAACACAAGTTGAAACCAAAAACAAAAGTCAAGTTTTTGCCTAGGTCATGGCCATCATTCATTGGTCTGGCCATGATCCTAGTTGGGAACCATTCTAATCCAAAAGTGTAAAAGTGTCACGATTGTGACACTATGGTGTCACGGCCATGACTCTTTGAAATTTCCATAATTATATAGATTTTCAAGTCTCAAACATACCAAAGGTCATTCATGCATTGTCCAAATGTTTGGTCAGTTACCAAATTCATCTACAACACTCAAAAGCCACATTTTCATGCTTAGACAAAAATCATACATACATTAGATACATTTCCAAGATTCAAACCATACAGATTAACATTCACAATTCATACTCATGCATTAAAACCCACATTTTCTTTCTTTAACTTACTTTTGTTCATTCATTGCCATATTTGGTACCAACTACCAACTTAAAAATAATTGGCTCAAGCCTCACATCTAGCATTTCGTGAAAGTTACATAATTTATGCGGAATGTGGAAAAGTTCCATGGCATGAATTGAATAACTAGATTAAAAATGTAAATGTTCATTTCTTTATACGTAGTTTATGATAGATGACATCATTAAGACGTTACAATACCGTAGACTATTCAGTTACCCAGTTATTTTACTATTTGAGGTCTTGGTGGCTTAGGCTTGGGAAAGGGCACACTTGATCCTCTATGCTAGCACTTCATTGGAGATGACTTATGCTCAGAGAGGCGCCCTTGATTGCTTTCAACTTCAAATTTCTATAGTCAATGTGGCTTATGCCGAGAGAGGCACCTTTGACTGCAACCAGAATCAAATAATTAATGAGTAGGAGGCTTAGGCACATGAGAGAGCACTCTTGCTTCGCAATTTGCATCCGAATGGTATGGTTTTAGAGTCTTGGGCTATTAAATTAAATAAAAAAACAAAAACCAGTTAAATAATATACAAAATAAAGGAACGAAATACATGTTCTATGATTAATGGATTACATGGATATGGATTATGAAATTAGGTACACATCTTTGATGTTAGTATAAAAAGATTGGCATTACTATGATGATAAGATGACCAATGTATGTATGAGAATAGTTGTGAGTGATGTTGGAATGCCATGTTATATATTTATATACATGCAAGAATTTTTATGATTATATGTACCTTAGCTTTCTATAGCTTAGCGTGTGGATTTTCCTGCATATAGGTTTAGAGCCAGTAGATAACTGTATTGACACAAGAAGAGGAGTTCAAGCCCATCAGAGAAGTCAGAGATAGACAGTTATTAATAAAAGCATTATTTGATAAGTAATTTAATTGGATTTTATGTAAAGATGTAATAAGTGGGCAAGTTTTAGCTGAAGCTGGCAAATCATATCATTTAAATATGTCGTCTAATGGTTTAACTGTTTATAAATTTATAAACTTAAATGTTTATACATGTCATTTTCATATCATGCATTTGATTTCCTTTTGATTCAACACTAGAAAACACATTTAGATAGGATTATCAAGGATTTATTTAGGGTTTTTGGTGTTTTCATCAAGAACACGAGTTTTCAACCAAACTTGGAATCAGATTTGTTCACCTTTGTTCTTGATTTTCAGAGGGGATTCAATAAGTATTTATCCTCCCTAAGCCTTTAATCACATTATTTCAAGGTTTGTTTTGTGGTTTGGGGGTTTTTCCTTGAATAGGGTTTAGTTTTGATAACCCTAAATGATCGGATCATGTATAGCCCTTTTTATGGGTTTGTGACCATTAGAACGTGTCTTTTCTGATAAGGAATGTGGCAGAAGGAGGAAACGACCACCTAGCCATAGAGGAATGTTGAAAGAGAGAGATTTCGGCTCCATTGTTAGATGTTTGTACATATAATCATGTTTATTCGCTTTCTAGCTGCATGTTTGCTAGTGACTAGGTGTATTTGAGGTTTTGTATCTACTGAATTCCATGGATTATGATCTGAATGGATTGACATTGATTTTTTGAATTAAAGACATTGATTATTCATGATTTGCATGATAGATTGGCATATTATGAAATCAATGGATTTTAGCATATTTAAATGATAATATGGACTGCTAGAATGACCTATAATGTTCTGGAAATTATGTTGTATCTATGATATCTTGAGGATATCATGTGAAACTGAGTTTATTTTTGTTGTTGTAGGGCCTTTCCCATTCGGGAAAGGGGAGTCTTGGTCAGGATTCAAGCAATATCAGGCCTATACAGCCCAGAGATAGGCTAGGCTAGTGGCACCAACGCCGCAATGGGACACCGCAACGTGCTGAGGTCAAACATGCTTGTATGAAAGAGGTATGATGCTAGTTTTGATGATATAGAATACATATGCTTAATCTTTTATAATGAAATATGGGAAAAACATGGATATGTGATAATCATGTACTATGTGTTATGGCATGACATGAGATAAATGAGCATGTATACGATGATATATGGGTTATGGTGATATGAATGATATTATGTTACAATGTTTATGTTACTATGCGATATCATTATGATTATGGAAATTCTATCTTTATCATGGGATTTGAATCATGCGAATAAAGGAACATATGAAAAGACTAAGATACCCTTACTCATACTAGGATTGACTATAGAATAGATGTGACATGCCATTAAGGGTAGTTATAGTACTATAGGATTTTTCATGCGTTTATTTCCGGGCAAGGTGGCTACAACTCCTAGAGCGCTCTTGACCCATTATGCTAGCAATTTTTATATACAGATATGAGTCAAGTTGGCTTAAACTCCGAGAGCGCACTTGACTCGAGCATAAATACAGACAATTATGATTAAGTGGGTAGGGTGGCTTCAGCTCCAAAAGTGCCCCTATTCATAACCCTTATCCAGTAGTCTAGTATAGAGTAACTAGGCAAATTAAGTGAACAAACATGAAAAAGATAAATGTATTATTGTCCTTATGAATATATGAATAGCTTCCACTTACCAGGTATGATATGGGTGTTGTTTGTATGATATGTGGCATGATATCATGATGATGATAGATATGAATTGGTTTATGTAAGATTTGTTATAATATGATATTATGATATGTTGGAATGATATGCATGATAGAATTTATATGATCATATGTACCACTAAGCTTGGATAGGTTATCATGTGGGTTTCTTGCATGTAGGACTGGAGCCTTAGGAAGAGTTGACACATGAGAAGCTGAGCCAGTTAGAGCATGAAAATGTCAAAAGTCAGCTCATTATGCATCTTACCTTATTCATACATTTTGGGATAGAATTGTATTTTGTTTTAAATTGTATTTCGGATTAATGATTGTAATATTTCTTTATTTTGGCGTGTTTAGCCCTAGTTTACAGGATCTTATGATTTTTTTTTTATGAAGGAGTGGACTAATGTTGTTCATCTATACTGATGTATATTGATAAGTATGATCAGACAAACTATAGTATTATATGTTCGAATGGTAAAGATTATGAAGAGGAATAATAGTAATAAGTATGTCACTCCTTCGTATAATGGTTAAGTATGCTATATGGGAGGGTGTTACTAAATAGGCTAGGGGCAAGCCGGGGCCCAGCTAGAGTTTATGCTATGAGGGCTCAAGAGGAGTAAGAGACTCGGGTGGAGTTTGCTAGTAAGTTTTCTTTTCTTTCTCTTTAAGTGCCTGGGTATGAGAGAAAGTTGCAATTGGGTTTTTCTTTTGTGCCCCACACAAAATTCGAAGACGAATTTTCTTTAAGGGGGAGAGAGTTGTCACACCCACAATATGGGCCTAGTAGCTATTATGATCATTAGAGATTTTTAAAAAGTTAGTGGTATGAAAAATAAGAGAAAAAGAAAAGTTAGGGTTGTGCACGACCCGTGCATAGCATTTGATCAAAGTCATTGTGCGTGACCCATGCACGAATGCGACATGTGTAAGAGATAAGGTCGAAGACACTGTGCATGAGCTGTGCAGTGTCGGGACAAAGAGTTTTAAGGCATGGAGCACGACCTGTGCCCTGTGTTAGGCATATATATACCCGTGTTCTCCCACTTTACCCACCTCTACTAGAGACAAAACTTTAGAATGAATACTGATCCTATGCTTTGACTCCACTCTTTGTTACCTTCACTTATAGGGTGGTGATTGGGTACAACTTGAGGTATTCGAAGTAATTGGGTAGCCAACAAAGGATTCACCACTCCTGTTAGAGGGAGTGTATACCCACGGCCTCTTGCTGGGATCATTACTAGGGAATCTCTGGCCAAAGTGGAAATATCTTGAAAATGGTCTTCAATGATGTGTCTAGTTGAGTAATGAGTCTCGGTGATAAGACCAAAAAGTACTTAGGCTAGGTGTGACGTAGTCATTCTAGCAGGAGCTGACACATAGTATATGCTCTAAACCAATTGGGTTATAAGATGGTGAAAGAACAAATTACATGGTCGTTGTCTATGAAAAGGTTTGTAGTCAAACCATTGACTTAGGGGTCATGATGTGTTGCTATATACCGCTCATGACTTGTCCAAATTAATAGTTAATTTGGGTAGCCAATATAATCGGGAATCTAATGGGTCACACGCATTGAAGGTGTGAAGAACATATTATTTGGTCTTGGATGGGATCCAAACTTATGAGAGAAAGATTTCGAATAGTATGCATCAATGTCATCGAAGAGTTTTGCAGACGACAAGTCATCGGGTTGGTGTGCGGCTATGCACTGGGCAGTCAGCGCTGGTGCTGCCAGTGCTGGCGTGCACCACTTATAAGTGGTGAATCTACCGTGCAAGCAGCAGCGCCTAGCTGTTAGGTAGCTAGTGCGCATGGGGCGCGATGACAGTACGCTGATTCTAATTTTCTCTCTTCTTTTTGGGAAGTTTTTGACTAGGAATGGGATTCCTAAACAAGTTCCAACACTAATATGATTAGTGAGACTATAAATATAACTTTAAAAGCTCCAAAAAGTACTTGCAACATAAGAATTATTTCAGAAATAATTCTCTATCTCTAGAATTGACACACTTTCATTACTAGCACAAATAATTTGTGTCGAGCCATTCCTTTGAGGTATTGTTCATCCCCTTTGTGTCGATTACCATTAGAGGCGATTCAACTTTGGATTGTTGTAGTTTATGACAATCCGGCAAGGTGAAAAGAAAGGAACTAAATCAAGAACATAAGTGGTAATCATCTTCAACTATAGTTAGATTAATTATTTTTTATAGCATAAGTCATATCCTAGGTTTTAGGTTTTGAAAAATTTTAAATTTCTACTACTTACATGTATGAGATGCATACTCAAAACCCAAAACTAGTATCAGAGCCCCTTTTGCCCATCAAAATCAATTTTAATTGAAGATGCAATTTGATTGTATGAAAGTGACGGTTTTGGATTCCATAGTTATACAATTTATTTTGATTGTATGTTTGTCTTGCACTTTAATTTTCTTTCGTAGTCTAATCATGGGATGATTGAAGAATAAAACTATGATTGAAGATTGAATTAAAAGTGTTTTAATTTAGGAAATTCGAATTTATAATTAAAAGGTCTTATGAACTATGTTTTGCATGATCTAGTGAACTTGCTTAATGCATGGTTGGGCTGTTTGGCATGTTCTTGTAATGAAATTATGAGAACACTGATTTTAACATATTGAGAATGTGTTTTAATATCTAGATAGCTCAAAATTTTAATTAAAATTGTTTTAATTAATTTTGTGAATGAAAGGAAAAATGAGACTATTTATGTTCTCAGATGGGCTGTTTTGTTTGCAATTTTGTTCTATGTACTAAATTTCATTCCAACACCTTAATATTATATTTATGTGATACTTATGGTGTTTTCTTGATGTTAAATGCATGCCAAATTGATTTTGCTCAATTCTAAATTTCTAATTTGATTCTAGTCAAAAGGTATCAATTTTAGTGTCTTGTATGTCGATTCACTGGGCTTAATGGTTTGGCTTGTTCTAAATTATTTTAATTGGCTTGAGCTAACCTATATATATCTAAATTGATAATATGAATTTTGGAATCTATAAGAATTTTTGTTTTGATTTTGAATCATTATAAGTTGAGCAATTTTCAATTCTAGTTTGACTAGATAATTATATGTATGATAAAATTAAATTGTTTAATTTAAACATCATTATAACTTGGATTTCAACTGAATTAATTTTTGGAATTATGAATTTCAACTTTAATTTGGTTAAAATTCATTTGGTAATTGCATACAATATGACATTGAACACATAAGCTTGTATGTAATTTTGGTTCAAATGTTTAACTAGGAATAGAATCCAAAATGGTCATTTTCAATTTACCTTTCTTTATGCATTAGAGAATGCATGCTAGGGGTGTATGACATGCATAATGGATGATTATGACATTTTGCCAATGTGATTGAGTAAGCATGGTTATTTTATTTTATGGTAAATAGGATCTGTGTGTCCTTGCCTTTCCTCTTGTCTCATGTATTTCTCATCTCATCTCAATTCCTTCAAATGTAACTTTAGGTTTTCCCTTTGAAAAATAAGTAATTAGATTACATAGGATTAGGATAAATGGAATGCAAGAGGAGCAAGAAGTAAGGAGAAGGTGCCATGAAGATGAAGACATAGAAATAGGAGTTTTGAATTTCTATTTTAGGTTGCAACTCATGCATTATCCTAGGCGTGACCTAAAATCAATTCCTTTGGCTCAAGGAATTGATTCTATAATATCCATAATCATACCATATAGTTAATGTAACTATCTTTTATATATTTTGTGATAAATGATATAAATGCATGCTAGTTAATGATGAGACTAATTAATGAAATCCCTTAACAAAAATAATAATTAAGACTAACGTCTTCCATTAATATGGGGAGAACCAAAGTTCTTCTAGATGCTGGGTTGTTGAGCTGACTCAAGCCTGCTCTATAAGAATATGTTTGAACCATTGAAATACGATTTTATGATTAATGGGTTCGTCTTAACCAATTTCATTGATTTGTTGAGCTAACTCAAGGTTAATTGAAATTGGAGGCGATGTTTAGTAAGTGTATGTGAGATATTCACATATCAAGAGTTGATAGCTCAATGATTTGTTCACACATTAATTAGTTGATAGCACAATTCGGTAGTTTCATATAAAATACAATTTGTATGGATCATATATCTACCAATTTGATCTAAAAAGGTTTGTTAAGCTAACTCAAGGTTTTCTTAAGTTGGAATTGGATACCGTACCACTAGAAGAACTTCCAACGAGTTGTCTCGGATTCATAGTGAGGGCTATGTGTAATGCCCACAATTTAGCGCCTATAATTTATGTGGAACATGAAAGGTAGGATCGCGGTCGGAAAACTTTTCTTGCTTGGAACACAAGTTTCCCGGTCGGGACTCACCTCTAGTCTGCACATTAAAAATTCGTGATTTCATGTATTTTTTCTGCATCCATTCAAATCCTAGCTGTCTTTAACAACCAGCAGACCCTCTGAACTCTCCTCCCTCCATCTCCATGGATTCTCCTTTATCTAAACACAAGTAAAACACAATTGGGATTATTTTATCAAGGATTAATTAGGGTTTTTGGTGTTTTTCATAAAAAACATGAGACTTCTGCCAAACAACCTCTAGAATCAGATTGTTCATCTCTATTCTTGACTCCCAGACATGATTCGTATGGTTCCTTATGAACAAAAGGCTTAGAATGGTTTGTGACCCTCGATTCATATGTCGAATGCTAGGGAACGAAGCTAAAGATGGAAACGAACATTAGAAAGTGTGAGAAATGTTGATAGTGAGGGTTTTCGACTCCATTATTTAAGGTTTGTACATATAATCATGTTTATTCACTTTCCGGCTGCATGATTGCTAGTGAATAGGTATTTTTGGATGTCATGTCACTGTTGAATGCCATGATATTGATCTGAATGGTTTGAACACGTTGGTATGAATTAATGACATAGATTATTCATGTTTTTCATGTTAAATTGATGAAATAAGAATTAAATGGGATATGGCATGTTTAAAATGACAATATGTAACGCCCACAATTTAGGGCCTAGAATTTATGCTGATTTTTTAGGGGTATTTTATATTTTGGTCAATTCTGGCTTATTTTATATTGTAGTAGGCAAAATCGAATCTCTCTCGGGAAAGGTCATCTTGCGGTCGGGAAAGGTTTCCCACTTGAGACACCTGTTTTCCCAGTTGGGACTCACCTTTGGTTTGCATTTTATAAATATGTATTTTTGCACCCTACTTTGCACAAATTAGAAACCTAGCCAACACCTACACACCCTAGATGCTCCAGAAACCTTCCAATTCATTCTCCATTGATTCTCCTTCACCTAAACACCTGAAAACATAATTTGGATTGAATTATCAAGGAATTAATTAGGGTTTTTGGTGTTTTTCATCAAGAACATGAAACTTCTACCAAACAACCTCTAGAATCAGATTGTTCATCTCTGTTCTTGACTCCTAGACATGATTTGATAAGTTTAATGATAGTTTAACAGTCTTAGCACCGTTTTAATGGTTGTATCGCATTAAATTAGGGTTTTTCCAATGTTTTGATATGGTCCCTGTAGAACAAAAGATATAGAACAATTTGTGACCTTTGATTCATATGTTTGATGCTAGGGAACTGGGAAAAAGATGAAAACGGACATCAGAACAGGTGAGAGATGTTGATAGTGAGGATTTTGGCTCTATTGTTATAGGTTTGTACGTATAATCATATTTATTCGCTTTCTAGCTGCATATTTGCTAGTATCTAGGTATATTGAATGTTTTGTATCTGCTAAATGCCATGTATTATGATCTGTATGAATTGGTGTTGATTATATGGATTTAAGACATCTGATTATTCATGTTATTCATGAATTATTGGCATATTATGGAATCAATGGTTTATGGCATGTTTTAAATGACAATGTGGTCTATTTCTATGGTCTATGGTGTTTTGGAAACTTGTGTTAGGCATTGGAATCAAGAGATTTGGGGCAGCATGTGAAAGCTGAGTTTCACATTGCTGATGTCGACCCTTTCCTGATCAGAAAAGGGGAGTCCCGGTCGGGACTCACACGACCCTAGGCCTGCACAGCCCAATGATGGGCTAGGCCATCGGCACTAATGCCAAAAAGGCACGTTGCAATGTACTAAGGTACAAACATACTTATATGAATGGTTACGATGCTAGTTTTGATCATATGCAATACATATGCCTAACCTATTATGATATAATATGGAAAAACATGGATTTGTTGTTTATGGCATGATGTACTTTGTGCTATGGCATGACATGAGCTAAAAAGGACATGTATATGATGGTACATGAATTATGATGATAATATGTTATAATATTTGGGTTGTCATGCGATATCATGGAAAGGTAATCTTAACCATGGATTATGGCTCATGAGATTATTTAAAGAAAATGACTAAAATGCCCTTACTCATACTAGGTCTGATATAGGATATATGGTGCACCATTAAGGGTGGTTATAGTACTGTAGGATGTTTTTTCATGCATTATTTATCAGACAAAGTGGCTTTAGCTGCAAAAGTGCCCTTGACCCTTTATGTTAGTAATTTATATATACAATTATGAGTCAAGTTGGCTTCAGCTCCGAGAATACATTTGACTCGGGTACAAGTACATATAGTATGATTAGGTGGGTAGGGTGGCTTCAGCTCTGAGAACGCCCCTATTCACAGCCTGTATCCGGTAGTCTAGTATAGAGTAATTGGGCAATTTAAATGAATAAACAAAAACAGGGTAAGGTAATATAATGAGGAATAAGGAAATGCTTCCACTTTCCAGGGTATCCTACAGTGATATGTAATGATTTGATTGACATGATGACATGACTATAATTATATGAGTTGAAAAATGAGACAAAGTGTTATATTATGACTTTCATGTAATGGATGATATGATTTGAATATGTATGATAGAATTTATATGATTATATATACCATTAAGCTTGGATAGTTTAGCGTGTAGATTTCCTACATGTAGGTTCAAAGCCATAGGAAGAGTTGACAAGGAGAAGCTGAGCCAATCAAAGCGATCAGAATTAGAGTCAGCTCACACTCATTGCATTTTACTTATTCATGCATTTTGGGATTGTGGACCTTTTCTTTTAAAAAGGGATTATTGTATTAAGTTTTCATGGATGTTTTATTTGGGTGAGTTTAGCCCTTGATTAACATATTTCTTAATTATGGATTTCTTAATAAACATGAATGCATGATAATTACTTATATGGTTATGTAGTGCTATGTACAATTAGTTGAATGATATCATAACATGTAGGCAGTAGCACTCCCTCGTGTAACGAGCTAGTATACTATATGAGAGAGTGTTACATAATATGGACTGCTGGAATGACCTATGGTGTTTTGGAATATTGTATGATGGTTTGAAATCAAAAGAATTAGAGTTGGCATGTGAAAACTAAGTTTCACATTGCTAATGTCGGGCCTTTCCCGGTCAGGAAAAGGGAGTCCCGGTCGGGACTTACACAACTCCAGGCCTGCACAGCCAGGCGATGGGCTAGGCCAGCAGCACTAACACTGAAATGGCACGTCGTAGCGTGCTAAGGTACAGACATGCTTGTATGAATGATTATAATGCCAGTTTTAATGATATGCAATACATATGTCTAACCTATTATGATGTAATATGAGAAAAACATGGATGTGTTGATAATGGCATTATGTACTATGTGCTATGGCATGACAAGAGATAAATGGACATGTATATGATGATACATGGATTATGATGGTATGGGAATGATAATATGTTACCATGTTTATGTTGCCATGCGATATCATGGAAATGATATTTTATGAATATGGGATATTATTCATGCAAATAAAGTGGAAACGACTAAAATGCCCTTACTCGTACTAGGACTGACTATAGGATAGATAGTGCACCATTAAGGGTGGTTATGGTACCGTAAGATTATTTTATGCTTTAATTTTCGAGCAAGGTGGCTTCAACTCTGAGAGCACCCTTGACTCATTATGCTAGCAACTTCTACATATAGTTACGAGTCAAGTTGGCTTCAGCTCCGAGAGCTCACTTGACTCAGGTACAGATACAGATAGTTATATGGTGGGTAGGGTAGCTTCAGCTCTGAGAGTGTCCCTATTCACAACCCGTATCCGATAGTCTAGTATAGAGTAATTGGGTAAATGTAATGAATAAATGGAAAAAGAAAGGTTTAGTGGTTTATGATTTCAAGTAAAGGCTTCTGTTTACCAGGTATGCTAATGTAATGCTATAAATTATTTGGCATGATCACATGAATGTGATATGATGTATTGGAATATGAGAACATGCGATATACTATTAATTGCCTGTTACAAATTTTATAAGATGCATGATAGAATTTATATACACCAATAACCTTAGATAGCTTAACGTGTGGGTTTCCTGCATACAGGTTTGTAGCCATAGGTAGAGTTGACATGAAGAAGCCAAGCCAGTCAGAGTAGTCAAATCCAAAGTTAGCTCACATTTATCCATTTCTTTACTTATCATACGTTTGGGATTGAATTGGATTTTGTTTAAAAATGTATTGCGAATTGCGAATTACTAGTTGTATGGATGTTTTATTTTGGACGTGTTTAGCCCTATAACTTAGATTTATTATTTACAGATTTCCTTCTTAAACCTGAATGCATGATAATCACTTATATCGTACGTGTTGTCATGGATAAACAAAATGAATGAGATCATGAGATGTAAAAATTCTAAGGGCTAAAAAGGGAACTATAGCTAAAGGTTCAATATCATGTATGTAGTAGCACTCCCTTGTATAACGAGCTAGTATGCTATATAGGAAGGTATTACACTATGGGTTTGCTACAAAATAGTGGGAGCCATAATGTGTGTTATTAAAAACCTAATAGTCATGCATTTTTCATGTACATACTTTTACATCTAGGTTGCTAGAATCATTTTCATCATGTCAACTAGTGTGAATTTATGATCTTTGATGGAAACAAACAAGTTGACTGGGCCTAATTTCCTAGACTGGCTTAGGAATTTGAGAATTGTTCTCAAATTTGAAAAGATAGGCTATGTCTTGGATAAGCCACTTCTCGATCCCTCTGCTGCTAATGCTTTTGAAGAAGTTCAGAAAGCTTACAAGAAGCATCTTGAAGATAGTGAGATGGCAAGCTGCATCATGCTTCCTGCTATGTCATCAGAGTTGCAAAAGTAGCACGAGACTATAAATGTTGACACCATAGTCTATCATCTTAGGGAACTTTTCAATGAGCAAGCACGATCCGAAAGGTTCGAGATCTCTAAGCTACTCTTTCGCACCAAGATGACTGAGAGGACATCTCTAGCGCAATATGGATTAAAGATGAATGGCTGCATTGAGAGGATGGTTGACTTGGATTTTTGTGATGGATAATTAAGTATAGACTTAATTCTAAGCGATTTAACCAATAGTTATGCACATTTTGTTCTTAACTATAGGATGAACCAGATTTCCACTACTATTCTCGAGTTAATCAACATGCTTAAGATAGTTGAGCCATCTATTAAGAAGGAAAGTAAGGTTGTGTTAATGGTGGACTCTTCTAGTTCAAAGAAGAAGAACAAGAAGAAGAAGAAGTCCACAAAGGCTAAAGGAGGTGTTGTTAGAAATGTATCCAAAAGGCAATCGCTCTCAAGCACTTAGTATACACATTCATAAAGACATTCTTTCATTATATTAGTATTCATTTGCATATGAATTGATATAGATCTTAAACTAATTAATGAAAGTCCATGATATGAAACATAACATGAAGGAAATCATGATGGAATCATGATAATGGGATTGTATCATGTGTAATTATGTTAGTATCTAAATTATTACTGGTCATAGGATTAATGAGATAGGACATTATTAATTTGGATAGACTAGGACATGTTGTACTCCTTGATTATATTAAGTAGTAGATCTCATAAGCTGTGAATATGAGATGTTCAAAGTTAATATGTGGATGTATGAGTAGTCAAGTACATTGGATGACCTGCTATGAGATAATCATATGGATTATCTATTCAAATGTCAATGATAGTCTCATCATAGCAATGGCGCAAGTATCCTTAGACTTGAAGTACTTAAAGATATCTTGGTTGCTTATTCTGTGCTTTGATTCCATTCCTTATTGGCTCATAGAGGT